>VZSC01007353.1:229396-304365 GCA_013398225.1 Steatornis caripensis
CCCCCTCCCCCCACCCCCCCTCCGAGACCCTGAGTCACCCAGACCCACCCCTGGTGCACTGGGCTGATTTGTCACAGCAGCAATGCTTTTTTCCTGTCCTACAGTCTGTCTGCTTCAGATGTTTGCAAAAACCCACACTAAAGAACTTAAGAAAGAAAAAGTTAAAGAACCAAAATTTGTATTAACTGAGTAAACTTTACCTTGGCTTTGAACAGAGCTTTTAGCTTAATGGGTTATTTTCTTCTGACAAAAATGGACTGAATTTAGTCAGAACAGTACACAAATCCTGCTGCCTGCAGTCCAGCTGAACCAGCTCCAGTAACACACGGAATGCCAGCCATCACACTTTATCTTTGTTTCGAGTTTTAACTCTCCATTTAGAATTTAATCTAAACAGCCTATTTGCCAAACAGAATGCTGTCCCACTCATGCTGTTTTAATTTCCTCAGAAAGCATCCCATAATACGCTAGGCAAGACATCAACAATAATTAAATCCAACAGTGATTGAAAATCAAATTTTCAGGGCCTTGCAACAAGCCCTAATGAGTTCCAGACTTGCCTTCCCTGACTTGCTCAAACTGGTTGCACGACACTGCCAAGCCAAATTAAAATTTGACAGTATTCCACCCCATGCCCAGAAAAAGTGCCCTTCTCATGATTCAGGAAATTAAACAGCAGTCTACTGTGAAGACGCCCATTTGTCTTTGGGCATATATTATTCAGACAGTGATCCAGAGTCTGTAATTATTTTTTTCTTGTTTTTACTACGTCATTTCATATCCATTTTGAAGTGGAAATTAGCTGGGACTTTTCCTTTTTTATACCACCATGCCCAGTTCAGGTGCCAGGCAGCTCGTCGGAAGAATGAGGCAGACACGGGGCATCACGCCTCCCTTGCCCCATGCCGGGGATGTTACGCTTGTCACTGCCTGCTCGTGAGCAGCCACGCGGAGACCTCACGGCAGAACTACACCCTTCCACTGCAGGCAGATTGTGCTATTCCATCACAAATCTGGGTGGAATTCAAGACGACATCTTGTCCTTTGCCTTTCCACCAAGGGGAGTTAAGTACCCAGGTTTCTGCCTTCACAAGTCCTTCAGGTGCCTTGTAAGCCCTCTGACATACCGCTGTGCAGCCTCACTGCTCCATCCCAAGGATGATTCTTGAAAAGCTCCTGGAAGATGGGTCTAGCGCAGAGACAGCTTTGCCGAGCCATATTTCTGCTCCACAGCACAGATTTGCTCAGCCCTCCTTGCTGTCCACATCTAGCCCTGCTTCTCTGCTCCTTCCCCTGAGGGACCCAGCCCAGGGCTGCTGGCAGGGGCTTCACCTGGCTCAGGCCCCCGAGCCCAGTGAGCAGCCCTCTGGGCAAGGCAGGACTTGGGCTGCTGTCTGACAAAACCAGATTGACCACAGTCCTGCAAACAGCACACAACCCACAGCTGCAGTCGCCCATGAAAAAGGGTCAATTTTCAGTCTTGCCGCATTGATCTCAGTGCCTGGTAAGAGCTGCCTGAGAGTCTCCAGTTGGCACCAAGGTGCCCTCCCACAGAAGGGGTGGCGACCAGGACCCTATGGATGTGCCCGAGGGTTACCAGCAACAGGGACCTGCTGGCAGAGGACACACTACTTCGCGCCTCTGGGGATGACACACCAGAGAAGACCTTCCCAGCAGGTCCTCACCAAGCCCTGGCCACCAGCCACATGCATGCGGGGATAGGGTCACCCTGTGGCGCCACGCTGGGGGAGCCTGCCCTCACTGGCAAGCACTGACAGGGTCCCTGTGGCAGGCAGCAAGGGGGTCAGCAGGGATCGGGGAGGTGGGCAGAGCTGGAAGGAGGAGGGAGGGAAGGAAGGAGAAATCTCTCAACCCCACCTCAAAGCACCAGGTATTTCAGGCAGGACACAGGGAGAGCAGAAGCATCACACTGCAGAGGGGAGCACAGGGCTCAGCCCCAGCCATGCAAACAGCAAGGCCTGCTGCCAAACATCAACATCTGCCCAGGGCAAACTGCAAGGAGCATCCAGTTTTCCACAAAACCCAGCACATAGCTTTCCTTGGGATCTAGCAGTGGCACAGCTCCAACCTAACGGCATAGAGGGAGCTACACCCCAATGGCAGACAGGATGACCTTCCCATTCCAACAGTCAGGAAGGGATCTCCAAGGACAGCAGTAGCAAGAAACTT
Organism: Steatornis caripensis; assembly: GCA_013398225.1. Lineage (NCBI taxonomy): Eukaryota > Metazoa > Chordata > Aves > Caprimulgiformes > Steatornithidae > Steatornis > Steatornis caripensis. Next base: position 231,587 of record VZSC01007353.1, read on the forward strand.
CTTATAGAAGTTCATGGCAAAGGGTGCCACATCCCCCACCTCCACCCCAGCGAACATCCCGAGGTGCCCCACGCCCTGGCAGACCCACGGAGGCCACTCCCAGGGCACAGCACCCAGCACTGCCGGGTCGGGGCCATCTGACATCAAGAGATGGGATTACAACAATGTGGAAACTGAGAAGTGCTGACATTAGGTGTTTAACTCATCTCCTAATTATGCAGTGACAAAGGTACAGCAAGTAAGGTCGCAAGAGCAGCTGCTCCCTGACAATCCATTCCGCCCATTTTTTATTTAGCCAATTAAAATCCCTTCCATTCAGCTTAACGCCATGCCAAGAGGGCGTTTCAGTTATTCTGGTTCCTTCGCTCACTAAATGACACTGTGGCAGAGATCCGGGATTTTCTGGGGGAGGCGCGCCTTTGACAGCCTGAGCAGGAGGGCTGAACGCTTTCCAGAGGGTCTGAAAGGAGACGAGCAACTCCCCCCAAGGACACACGCTCAGAGCAGCGGTGGTCAGAGCCTTATGCAAGTGAACTCAGACAACAACCACGAAAGCTTTGCCGAAGTAGATTTCTTGTACAGAAGTAAGAACAAACCCAGACGCGTCGCCGGGCGCTGTGGCTGGGCAGACCAGCGCGTGCCCGCGTGGCCACAACGCGCAGCCAGATTTGCCCTATCGAGAGGAATCATTTAAGTATCGCGGAGCTTACTTCTGGCCACTCTTTGCCCCGAGCGTTTAATAACTTGCATAATATCCACGCTCCGTGACATTCCTTCTCTCCGCATCAGCTGCCGAGTTCCTCACCCAGAACCAGTGTCGCAGCAGTGGCCGGGGCAGCTTTGCTCCGGGGGTTTGGAGTCAGGCCACGCAAACACAAGGGGAGAAACAAACGGCAGCAAACCGCCGCCGCACCCCGGCTGGGCGAGGGACGCCTGTCACGGCCCCACGGGGCTCAGCGCCGCACCGATTCAGTGCAAGATCCGAGCAAGCACAGCCGCCGGGACGGCGCAGGCTGCCGCGGGGCGGGGTGTGTGTGTGGGAATCGGGAAAGAAAAAAGCCGAAGGTTCACCGCCGAGCCGGTGCCCGCCGCTCCCAGGTACGCGCCTGTCCCTCCGCCGCACGCGGCCGCTCCCAGGCACCGCGCAGGGAGGCAGCGATAGGGGAGAGCACCCCACGGGGCGCCCAGGTAGGTAGGTAGGTAGGTAGGTAGGTAGGTAGGTCGGTCGGTCGGTCCGCCCGCCCCCCGCCCCGGACCCACCTTCTGCACACCGGGGCTCAGCTCCATCCCGCGCCGCGCCCGCTGCTCGCCCAGGGCGCGCTGCCCGACCGCCGCCTTTCATTGGAGACCGCGGCTGCCCCGAGCCGCCCTCAGCCAATCCGCCGCCGGCAACAAACTTTTCTGGCCAATGGCGTGCGGCGGGGCGGGGCATGCTGCCGAAAGGGCGCACGTGTGCGCAGGCGCGACGCTCCGCTCCGCTCCGCTCCTCTGCGCGCGGGGCAGCGCGGGGACGGGCAGCGCTTGGGGCTTCGGAAAAAAGAGAAAGAAAAGGGCCGGGAAAGAAGAACGGTGGGTTTAGGCGCTCCCGGCCCAAAGCGGCGGTGCCGGGGCGGCGTGCGGGCGCGGCCGGGGTGCCGGGAGCTGGCAGTGCTCGAGCCGAGTTGCCTGTCTTGGCGGGGTGCTGGCCCGCCGTCCCTCGGTCCCGCCGTCCCGCCGTCCCAGGCTCTGACACCAAGCGCAGGGAAACGGATTTCCTGAATCCGACGGGAATGTGCTGGGGCAGTTTATCACAGAAGACAGGCGTGGAGTGTTTTTAGCAGCAGGAACTGTCCGAAAGCCCGTTTCTCTTGCTGTTTCAGTGTATGCTAAGCGTTGAGTGGTCGTTATTGCCTTTTGGGTTTCTTTTTTTTACGTGAAACGGCAAGGTCTTTACAGATTCCAACAAACGTTCCTGCTTTGGCCGGGAGGTCCAGCACAAAGCCCCTTTGTGCAGGTGAGGGTAAGAGGGCTCCACGTGCTCCCGCTCCCAGCTCTCCCCGGCCCCCCCTTTCCGCTATCCTCAGCCATTCTCCCTTCCTCATCGTGTCTGAGTCCAGCAAAAACCCACGCTGAAATTACAGAAACCACAATCCACTGCCTCCTTATGTTCTGTAATGAAAGCAGAGGTACCAGGAGCAGGGAGCACAACCACAGCTAGGGACTGAAATGACTCTTTGCAACTGTAATTTTGAAAAAAAAAAGNTCCGCCGCACGCGGCCGCTCCCAGGCACCGCGCAGGGAGGCAGCGATAGGGGAGAGCACCCCACGGGGCGCCCAGGTAGGTAGGTAGGTAGGTAGGTAGGTAGNGCTCCCAGCTCTCCCCGGCCCCCCCTTTCCGCTATCCTCAGCCATTCTCCCTTCCTCATCGTGTCTGAGTCCAGCAAAAACCCACGCTGAAATTACAGAAACCACAATCCACTGCCTCCTTATGTTCTGTAATGAAAGCAGAGGTACCAGGAGCAGGGAGCACAACCACAGCTAGGGACTGAAATGACTCTTTGCAACTGTAATTTTGAAAAAAAAAAAAGCTAAATGCTCTTGTGATTTAATATCTCACACCTTGGTATGTTTTTCTGAGATTTCTTGCGTACGTTCCCACAGAGAAGGGAAGCAGGCTCATTTTTACCTGCATTCAGTTTCTGTGAGTGCTTCATGATTAATTATGTCCCTTCTGCTCATCTGCTTCCGCATGTGATCCCGGCANGACCGCGGCTGCCCCGAGCCGCCCTCAGCCAATCCGCCGCCGGCAACAAACTTTTCTGGCCAATGGCGTGCGGCGGGGCGGGGCATGCTGCCGAAAGGGCGCACGTGTGCGCAGGCGCGACGCTCCGCTCCTCTGCGCGCGGGGCAGCGCGGGGACGGGCAGCGCTTGGGGCTTCGGAAAAAAGAGAAAGAAAAGGGCCGGGAAAGAAGAACGGTGGGTTTAGGCGCTCCCGGCCCAAAGCGGCGGTGCCGGGGTGGCATGCGGGCGCGGCCGGGGTGCCGGGAGCTGGCAGTGCTCGAGCCGAGTTGCCTGTCTTGGCGGGGTGCTGGCCCGCCGTCCCTCGGTCCCGCCGTCCCGCCGTCCCAGGCTCTGACACCAAGCGCAGGGAAACGGATTTCCTGAATCCGACGGGAATGTGCTGGGGCAGTTTATCACAGAAGACAGGCGTGGAGTGTTTTTAGCAGCAGGAACTGTCCGAAAGCCCGTTTCTCTTGCTGTTTCAGTGTATGCTAAGCGTTGAGTGGTCGTTATTGCCTTTTGGGTTTCTTTTTTTTACGTGAAACGGCAAGGTCTTTACAGATTCCAACAAACGTTCCTGCTTTGGCCGGGAGGTCCAGCACAAAGCCCCTTTGTGCAGGTGAGGGTAAGAGGGCTCCACGTGCTCCCGCTCCCAGCTCTCCCCGGCCCCCCCTTTCCGCTATCCTCAGCCATTCTCCCTTCCTCATCGTGTCTGAGTCCAGCAAAAACCCACGCTGAAATTACAGAAACCACAATCCACTGCCTCCTTATGTTCTGTAATGAAAGCAGAGGTACCAGGAGCAGGGAGCACAACCACAGCTAGGGACTGAAATGACTCTTTGCAACTGTAATTTTGAAAAAAAAAAGCTAAATGCTCTTGTGATTTAATATCTCACACCTTGGTATGTTTTTCTGAGATTTCTTGCGTACATTCCCACAGAGAAGGGAAGCAGGCTCATTTTTACCTGCATTCAGTTTCTGTGAGTGCTTCATGATTAATTATGTCCCTTCTGCTCATCTGCTTCCGCATGTGATCCCGGCAGGATTTCTTAGAGCTCACATTGCACTTTGTCCCCAGCATCTGGGTATGTTTTTCTGAAATGAAGGAATACAATTTACAGTGCCCATGTGGAAAGAAAAATGAGTGAACGACAGCAAAGGCTGGTACCTCAGAGGGAGGAGACTGGGAACGCAATGCAGACGCCTGTATTTCCCGTCCTGCTCCACCACGCTCTTTGCTTTGGTTCTTTCACGGTTCTTCAGTCTGCAGAAGACAATAAGGGCTTTCTGCTGCTGCCAGCTATGGGATGTATTGCCTGGGTCTGTGTGGGGAGGGGTAAATCTGCACAGTGCCTCAGGGGCAGCCAGGTTGCTGTATTCTGCAGTTGTGCCTCAAAATCACCCAGGGACAATGACGCCATCATTCTCCAGGCTGGCAAATACCGGGCTCCCCTCTGCAGTCCTGTGCAATGCTGGGTGCTCTCCCTGTCTGGCACAGGACTAAGCAGCCGATTCCTCCCGGGATCGGGCCCAGGCAGAAGGGATTCTCTCTGTTCAAGAGAAATAATCGGGATGGAGCTGCGTAGGTAACACTGGNGCAAATACTGGGCTCCCTTCTGCAGTCCTGTGCAATGCTGGGTGCTCTCCCTGTCTGGCACAGGACTAAGCAGCCGATTCCTCCCGGGATCGGGCCCAGGCAGAAGGGATTCTCTCTGTTCAAGAGAAATAATCGGGATGGAGCTGCGTAGGTAACACTGGCCTGGTACAGCAAACGGGCCAAGGGTGTCAGGGGCTGGCAAACCCCCCGAGAGTGGGAATGTGCCCAGACACGCAGAGTGAATGATTGTTTTAGAAGAGGTATTTAAACAGCCTCAAAAAAATCTGGGTTAAAAAGCAAAGGCAGAAGAGAAATTCTGGAGAGGAAGTCCCTCTGGGGAGGGCGTTGGAACCTGACCTTCCAGAGGCATTTTGGGAGCGAGCAGAGGGAACAGCACAGGGATATTGTTTTTCAAACCCGTGCCATGAAGGGCTTGGCAGCCCCAGGAAACATTTGAAATGGCAGTGGGGTGACATTTTCTGACTTTCCCAATGCGCACATGCGCATGGCAACGTGGGTAATGGGAAAGAACTTTTAAAGCGATTTCTGGGAGCCCCAAGGCACAGGGTGACTGGCCAGCACCCCGCGGGGAGCAGGGAGCAGTGGCACTGCTGCACTGCCACTGGCCCTGGGGACAGCTGCGGCAGGTCGCCCCACCCCACTTGGAGCCAAGGTGTATCGGACAAGCATGGAGAGAAAGCGATCTGTTTGTGGGTGGCACATCCGTGTTGCAGGGAGACGGTACATGTAAAAGTCCTGGGTTTGGGTTTGTTTGTTTGTTTCTTGGTTTCTTGGTTTTAGTTTGAAATAGCAGTTGTGAAGCTGTGCACCAGCAGGCTCGGGTGCCAGGGCAATGACCAGACTCTCCCCGTGTAGCGAAGGCTTTTCATCAGCGTGGAAACAGTGCTTGACACAGTGTGTAATTAGGCACTGTGATTTTTTTATTACCAGAAGATAATAAAAGCAAGATTAGAGTAAGATTTTAAAAACATCTCAGATGCTTATATTTACAACAAAATAAATCTGGAATTGTAATGAAATGATTACACAAATAAATCATGACAAGCGATAGCTAAGCGTAGCCAGAGCAAGCAGCCATTCAAGGGCAGATTATTTCAGATGTTCAGAAACCCCTTGAGAAGCACCTGACTGTGGCTGCTTTCAGAGACGGGTAACTCAGCCAAGCTGGGTGGTGACGATTTTAGTTTCTAGGTTTCTGAGCAGTTCAGCCTGTCATCAGGAATAACCAACCATAAATGTCGTCTTTGAAGACAAGGTCTGCTACAGCGTCACGGTGGGTTTTGAAGCAGAGCGAAGTGCGGTCAGGGCGAGGCGAAGGATAGTTAAAGTCGGCTCCGAGGAGGACCCGGCCGCTCAAACTGTGCCTCGGGAAGGATGCCAACACCAGTTATCACTGACGGCCTCTGAATAATGAGTCTGCGCTATACTTAGCTCTTTGCTAGGAAGAGACAAAATCATCCTATGACTAAACACAGCTAAATCTCTGCAGTAGTCATTCCCCATAAATTGCCGACAAATGGACAAAGGGGAAAGATGCTCAATTATGAGAAACAGAGATTTCAGCTTCCTGTTGATTCACCAGCAGCTTTTATCAGGACAAAACTATCCCTGCAGAGGTGTCACCAGACTATTGCTTCTTGAAGTGCACTCGTCGGTCAGCTGAGCTCTGACGGCAGAAGCGTGTACCATGGACAAAAAAATAGTTGCTAGCTGACATAATGGCAGTAAGAGGCTGGCATTAGTAATCATTTCTGAACGAAGCGGAGCTCCTCGCTGCTTCTGACAAGATGCTGAAGGTGAAGCCAGACTTCCCGTCTCCTTTGAGTTCATCTTTATTGGTCTGCTAGGTCAGGAGTTTATTGGAATCACTGAGGACAGGGGAGGAGAAGACATATTAGGTCATCTGTAGCAGGCCATGTCTCCTCGTGCATCATTCTCTGTGATTTAAAATGTCTTAAGCAATACCCATTTCTCAGGTGATAATCTGTACTCTCTCAAATGGATTTTGCAAGGTCTAACTCAGTTGAGTTTGCAGCTTTATTCTTCATTTATATTCTGGCCACTCGTATTGTTTCAGCCGTGGCTTTGAAGAGTGGAGCAAGCTGCTTTCCAGCCCTTCTGACTTCTGAATCTGGAAAACGAAGGCCAGGTCCTCCCTGCCCCTTCCTGAACCCTGCGTGCTCTCACCAAATGCTCCCCTCGGCAGAGAGCGAGCAGCTCGCCAAGCCCAGCCCTCTGGAGTGTGCATCAGGGCTGTGCCTGGAGCTGGCAAGCCGAGCTCAAAGGCTTTATCCTTGTGCAGTGGAGACCCACCAAAACATGGGCAGGAGAGGATGAAAAAGGAGAGGAGCCCATCAGGTGCTGAGCTGCAGACAGGCACTGCCTGAATTAAGACAAACTCCCAGGGTAGTGGCAGCTGGCTGTTGATTTACCAGATCAGATCCTCGTCCCCTCCTTCACTGTTGCCCACATGCCATCCCCAGCTATGGCACGCGCTCCCCACCACATGCCCAGGGACACATGGCACAGACCTTGGCAGGATCCGACCTTGGCATGAGGTGGGTTACAACGTGCTCAGTGCAGTCCTTAGTGCCAGACGTTGGATCTGGATTGCCATCGTGGCGGGCACAAACCCACGTGCTCCTGCGTCTGCTGGAGGTCTTGCCCGTGGCAAGCAGGAGCCCTGCCTGGACACCAGCAGCCTGGAGGGTCCGGCCACCTATGCTGTCCACGCTTATACGGAGCTTTATGGACACATGATATACGCCAGCTATAAGGACTGAAGGGAGACTGGTCCCTGAGCCACAACTTCATTTTCAGTGCCCTTGGGTGTGTGCAGGGATGAGTGCTGGCACCTGGCTCTGATCCCAGCCCACCCCTCCTTAGGGCAGGGGGATAAGTCCCGAGGGATGTGAAGAGGTGACACAGAGCAAGGTCGGCTTGAAGCTGCCCGGCTGGGGACTCGGGGTCAGGCTGAAGGGTGGGGGCTGAAGAGATCAGGCGTTTAGGGAGCGGACTAAGAAGGCTGAAGCCCTGCTGCAGGAGAGAGGCAGCTCTGGGGGAGCAGAAATATTTTCTTGAGAATTCCTTAATTTCTTCGGGAATCCCACATGGAGGAAGGGGCCAAATTTCTGCCTGGAATTGATGCTGACCTGCTTTGTCGTGAAGAAATGAAAGGCGTCACTGCAGAAAGGGGAATGAGATCTTGGAGGTGAGAAAGAACTTTGCTGTTAACCAGAAGGCTGATGCTGTTGGGCTGCCGGGGCTAACCCGAGCCTCACAGAGCATCTGGTGCAGCTCTGTCCCCAGTGTAGATCCACACCAATACTGTTCATTTAAAAGAGCCGTTTTGCTTGCTCCTTGACTGTTGCAAGTGAAAATTTGGCGCAGAGACAACAGAAATGGCCAACTATTAGTATTTATGATGCCATGAACTGGTTGAAGTCACAGACAGCACAGCTGACGTGCTGGTGAGGACCACCACAGCCTCGGCGATACGGGGGTCTGCGGGAGCTGGTGAAGTCTTTCGCCTCTTAGAGAGCAGAGTTTGTGCGCTGCAGATCAAGAAGCTAATGCTATGGTTAAAGGGATTACTGCAAACTATGCTGTGTTTTCTAGTGGGAGAATTTGTGGTATTACATTCTTGGCTAATTTTCAATTTTTCTCTTTTGTACAAACATAAAGGGATAAATGAAGTAGAAAATACTGCTCCGCAGCTGCTTTTGGTTAAGTTTTTGCCCCTCTTTCATGACCGTAGTAGTAAAACTACAGATTTTGTTGAAATATTTTTGAAGACATTTTCATCTCAATCAGAGCAACACAATCAAAGGAAGAAGACAGAAAAATAAATGGAAGAAACTAATCAAAGAGGCAGACAAATGACAATTAAATCCAGGCAGCTCCTTTTCTATTGATTATCGAATAAAACAAGCCAAATTCCTGTGTGTGCTGATTTTGCCTGTGGTTGCCTGTAAAGAGATATATGGTTACAGTGGAAAGAAAAAAAAATACTGCATCAACCATAGGAAATATTTTGTGGCAACATACTATGGTTTTTTCACTGGTTGTGATCAAATGAGTCATCTAGTTTGTAGTCAAAAATAGATCCAGTAAAGTAGATTAAAAAATAAAACAGCAATACATGTGGTTGTGAACACAGCTGTTATGATACGGGTTTCCTAATTTGGCTATATTCATGCAAGGTCTTTCTTCCGAAGCTTTACGCAGTTAGTTTCATCATCAAAAGATTATTTGTAGTGAGCAAATCTCTTAAAATCACGTATCAGTCTGAGTCTCTGAATTCTGTAAACCTCTCTATAAAGTAAGAAATGACATAGAACATTTATGAAGAAAATTCATCACCCTTTATGCCCTTTTCTTTTGAATCAAGGACTTTTTTCACTTTCGCCTTGGCCATGCTGCTCTGAGGAAGTTGTTCCAATGCAGACATACCCCTTGGGAAGTGGCTATCCAGCACAGCCAGCTTCCGTGCTGAGCCAAAGCAGCCACCAGTACCTCACCATGCGGGTGCTGACGGGGTCTGGCTTGAGGCAGGGATCGCAGCAGGCTGCTGGCTCTCTGCTGCCCAGGGGCTGCAGAACCTGCCGCCGGGCTCCTGAGGGACTGGCACCGTGATGGGCAAAGCTCCGTGGTTAGCATCAGCTTTGCCCAGTGCTGAGAGCAGAGGGTGTTACAGGGCTGCCATGTCGCATCTCCGTTGCCTGTTTGGCATCCTTTGCCCGGCTGGCCACGCTGCCAAGGAAGGAGTGGCTTTGTCCCACCTGGAAGGAAGACAGATCTGGGAAGGGAGGCAAAAGTTCTTGAGAAAGCCATGGGCGTACACAAAGAAACTAAGAAATGTCCCAGGAAGGATGTCCCAGGGTGAAGGGCTGTGTTTAGCTGATGTATGCAGCTGTGAAAGGTCAGCAGACAGATCTGGAGGGCACCGGCCAGTCATGCGGTTAGAAAGGCAGTGGAGATGATGAGGGTGGTAGGGCACACGAAGACCAGCCTTCAGAGATCATGACTGCGGGAGCCAGCTGTGGTGTCTGAGCCATGGTGACTCCATCCTGGAGTAGGAGCTGTTTGGTTCAGGGCTGTATAGCCTACAAATGGCAGACACCTACCAGTCCAGCAACCCTGGTGCCTTATTGTGCATAGTACCTGTAAATAAAGTAGTGGCCTTCTGTTTCGGTCCTGCATCAGGTATGTGTGTCACCCTCTCTGTATAAGGCTGAGTTGCCTTTATGTGAAGATCGAAGTGTTACGGCATTTAGACCTTTACTACCAGAGTGAGAAATCGTCGAAGTGCAAGAATACAAAAGTAACAAAAGTAATTTTGCAGATCATTGGTTAAAAAATAGAGCCATTAACAAAGTAGAACTAACCGTATCTGAAGCTACTCTTTAGAGTCTGGTATGTAGTTTTATGGATTAAATAGTTCTTCATTTTGACACTAAGAGTCCTCTTTTAACTCTCCAAAAGGCACATCTGAAAATAACTCAGGAATCTCAAAATGAAAAATACTCAAAACCAAAGATTCCTCCTCTGCAAAGTATCTTCTTAATTGGAAAACAGCGCCAAAAGTCTCTCTCCCAGCTCCAACTTCAAACCGTTGTTTGGCACAGTTAAAGAGTGGCCCTTTACAAAATATGCAGTAGTGCTCACCGGCCCTGCCAAATGCATCCCTGCACCCCTAGGATGGAGGAAGGATGAAGGACTTCTCTCAGTATCCTTGATGAGGAGAATACTAATTTTCATGTTTAAGTTGTGACTGTTTTCCCACTTTCTTATTTTTTTATTGCCACTTGCAGTACGTAACCTAAGGCACCTCACTTATTGATTTCCAATGTAATCATATGTACAGGTTGGAATGATCTCCTTCTGCATGGTAGCGTGTTGCCATTTAAATCAGTATTGCGATGCTTCAGTAATTCCTTTTAAAAGGTTGCCATATCACTGCCATTATTCATTGTAGAAGGACCCATTGTAGTTTGATAGCAGATGTCCTGTTTGTTTAAATTAATGATATACTGCAGGACTGCTAGCATATATTTAAGTTGCCATTTACTATAGTAATAAATATTAATCAACCTCTAAAAGAAGAAATGTGCCATTGTTGGAAGGAAGTAAAAGAAAATTTTATGGTACCCTAGGCTGTCTTGTTTCTGCAGGGAACACAAGAAAAATGGTGTTGATCATTCGGTATTTCAAAAAGAAAACACTGTAGGGCCTTTCTAAATCCATCTAGCTTAACTGTTGCTCACAAGTTCAAAAAACAACTATGTATTTAAAAGAAAGTATTTATTTCCCTATAGTTTAGCTACAGTTTATCAAATGTTCTTGCAAGTTGAAACCACCCACCACTTAAGAATGAAAGGCATCTCTGTACCATACGGGCTGTTTCTGCGCAGGGGCAGACAAAATCACAAATGTAATAGTTTCCATTATTTGCTCAAATGGCTGTAAGGGCACCAAACAGCACCGAAGGATTTCCATCCAAGTATGAGCTTGCATGCCTAAAACGTGAGCCCGGCTCCACAGGACAAACACTGCCTTGCAACGAGACTTTCGCAAGCCCGTTCGCTAGGATGGATCCTGCGTAATCAGCTCTGCATCCATCTCTGCTCTCACTGCACCAATTAATGCATTTGTGCTGGTGGCATGAGATCTGGTAGCTCTCCAGGTCTCAGGCAGAGCTCAGAGAACTGCACTACAGGCTTTTCTCCACTTCTCAGCCCTTCGAGCCCCTGTTAATGTCTCTTCTTTTATTGTTCTCCAGGTGTGGCTGCTAATAAAAAGGTACTTGACAAGTGCCGGACTGTAACCACGTGTTTGCACAGTCACACTCAACACCTGCAGAGGAGCAGGCAAATAATCCTCTCGGATGGCCTGCGGACAGACGGCAGAAAGGCTTGCAGAGAGAAGGGGAACCCTCCAGACCCACTGATACAACTGGAACCCGTGGAGTGTGTAGAACTGGGATCCAACAAAGCCTGTCAGTTCAAAAGCTTGGCTCCTTTTTCCAAGTTTATCAGGTCACACGATAAAAGACACTATCCCTTAACTTACCCAGGTTTTGTCCAAATAAGTTCGAAGGGCAAGAAACTTCACAAGACCTGCTTACACTGACAGAGAAATTCTGCATCAGGGCTGCAAAGGCTTGTGCTGTAGCCATAAAATCATCTTTTCCTTTGAAGAGGCTTTTGTACTTCTGTTAGTAATAAGTCCACTTATTAACCAATAAACTCTTTTGTTTAATTAATGTTTAACCCCAAATGACCAAGACTTCAGACTGTGCCTGGGGATCTGTCACACTGAAACCTCTTTGTAAACCCGAGACGCCGGTTCATGCGTTGGTGTCGGCCATCTTAGCTTTTGCGAGGGATCTGCTCTGACTGGAGGGGAAGGAACGGGCCATTTTCACGTCCTTTTGCTCTCGGTGTGTAATTCGTAATCAACTTGCCAGTACAAATGCTATTTTTTTTGTCAAAACAACAGCTATGGGAGCCATTTTTGTGGCACCCCGAGCACACGGAGTTCTTCAGGGGGCATCTTGATGAAGCTGGGGGACTGAATGCCATGCGCACCCCCATCTGCACCACCAGGCTGCCTTTCCAAACCTGGGTCGAACAAAAAGGAGCAGCTTAGGTTAGCAGCTCTTTTTATCATGAACAGTGCATTCCCTTCTTTCTCCCATTCATTTCAGAGCAGATCATTCATGTTCTGTTAACACAGTGTAGGATTTATGGCTGTGATTTAGTAGGTATGAGTTGCCTACTCCTGTCTCAAACACGTTGCCAGAAGTCTGGCATGCAACCCCTCTAACATTACATGGACATTCCCTGTATTTATCTCCATTCCTCCATTAGTTTTGTGTTAATCTTGTTTATTACCTCGTTGTTACTCTTTAAAAACTGCGAGCTCATTCATCTCGCAGAGGCTTCCACTCAGATGCTGTCTACTAATTTGATTTAAGGGGCTGTAACTCTTTTGACCTGTCACTGGAAAATATGCCCTCCTTTGGCTCAGGGCTGCTTTAAGGAACTCCGGTCTGAATCAGCATCGAGATGGAGGGGTTATTAAAACACATCTCTGCCCAAAGAGTTGGGATGGGAGAGAAGCACATCTGAAAATGCCGCTGTCCAACAAGAGCCCTCATGGTTTTAGTCAAGTTTGGCCAATGCCGTGGGGCCGTACAAACAGCAGGGTCAGACGCTCCTCCCCTGCTCTCACAGCAAGGGCCACAAAAACTCAGAAGGCTGCAGGAGCGGGAAAGTAGACCTGAGATTTTCCGGTCCCCGGTTGAGGCGTGGGGACACCCATCACTTCCTGTCGAGACACCTGTTTCCCCCCATCTCGATGGTCTCAGAGACTTCTTGGGTGATTCTCTCTCTGTGCCAGAGTGCGTGCACACACAGGAGCACTGCTGGAAGCCAGCGAATGCTGCTCACTGAGACAGCACGACAGTTTCACATAGTCTGGAAACGCCAACTACTTTTTGAGCTCTCTATTCATCACCTTTGGGGCTCTCCCAGCAGAGCATTTCCTAACAAACCCACTTGAACACGTCTGCACCCTAACGGCCAAGCACCCTCCCTCTGTTATGGCCAGAGTGCTGGGAAGGTCATGGAAAACCAGCCCAGAAATGCAGAAAGGTGTGAGTGCTCAACTGGGAAAACTAGAAATGGAGCCGAAAGATATGGCCGGAGGTGCCGAACGGAGGGCACGGGATGACTGCCATGTGCTGAGCACACTGCTGGTGATTTCTGAGGGATGTGGCACTGAAACTTGTAACTGGGAATAAAGGAGAGGATGTTTCATGATTTTAAAAGATAAAATTATTTCTATTCTCTGATCAGGCCTTTGAAACATCTCCCTCCTGGGAAAGTCATGTAAATGAGTGACATACTCAAGTTACCATATAAATAACACCAATACATCAATATTTTAATTCTGTAATGTAGGCTCTGTAAAATAAACAATGCCAAAATATAGAACTCAGTGATGTGCAAAATAGAAAGTCCCTTCTCATTTGCTTGAAGCAGAAATGATCATGTTTCATTTAAGCTAGATATAGCTTACTCTCAGAATGATGGTGCGGAAAATTTTTCTGTGTCTGCATCATGAATACAGCTGAAAACCTCAAATAATACCAGTTGATCATAACATAATAGGAAAAATGAGAACGATGTTACAGCTTGCATCGTATCGGGATCCTACACAAACAGACGTAATCTGCTCTTCAGGCAGGGGCTCCCCGACCATTAATATGAAGTCTGTATGTCCAACATATAGATTTGATGTACAGCAAGGATGGATACCCAGTTAAACTCCCAGTATCCTAGCCAGCAAGCTAAGCTGATAACTGATGTTGACTCACGCTTTTCTACCGGCTGCGAGATAACAGACAACATCTGATCTCTTATAAAGCTGGCGTAGCACGGACATGATATCTGACCTGGCATAAAGTCTCAGGGGAGCAACCATCACAGCAAATTTGAATCTGCCAAATGTGTTTGTAATTGTTGAGCGTATCATGTGTCCTTGGTGTTTTTATTAGGGACTAGGAACTCTAAAGCTGTTTTTACACAAGCATCACATGTTGGTCTGAGTTATAATCTGGAGAAGGTGCCGTTGGATAGTAAACTTAGATATGAAGTATGGGGAAAATTTGGGAAAGAAAGAAAGAAAGAAAGTGAATTGCTCGTTGATTGTGACCGTTGTGTGCGTATCCATCTATCACAGCCTGACATGCATATGCATTCAAAACATGATTTTGGAATGTGGCTATCGGCCACAGACAAAGCCAGATTTATGGCTCCTGGTTGCATAGCATCACGTGGAAGTAAATCTGGGCAAAGGAATTTCCTTGTACCTGTCGTTATCTAGGTTTTATACAGCATGGTTCCAGCAGAATTATTTATCTGTATAATCACAACAACAGAGGAAACAGAGCGCTACGTAAGCATTATGAAGAGAGATGGTTTTGCATCTGATATTCATTTGACTAAGAATATGAAAATGCAGCTCCCAATCCATGTAACTGGACATCACATAAAAGAGCACACAGACAGATTCAGTTATCGTAGTTCCCAACGGACGACAAAAACTGGTCTGTGCAGTAGAAACACACTGGTAGGAAAGCAAGAGTGAAAGCCCGAAGGAGGGATGTTGAACAGACCAGTACACTGGTAAATGGAGTTTGCCATTTCTAGGTGGACAAATTTATTTTTTATAAGTGATAAAGTAATAAAATAAATGACTTTGCTAATCTTACCATTACAGCTTGAGCTAGTGTCTGATCATTATTCTAATGGTTTTAGAGAACAAATCTTCTGTCTTTTAGTGGATTCTGGTCTTTTGGGTTGAATTAGGTAACCAGTAAATGACAATTAAATTAGGGATATTCTTGTTACTAAATCAAATAAAATGGAACTAAGGGACACATTAATGCAGCACGTACATGCTCTGTAAGTAGTATTCTTATCTGCAAGGAAAGTGACAATATAGTTCTGCGCAAAATATTGGACAAGAAAAGTTAGGAATGACCCAACTGAAGAGAAACCTTGAACTGGAGTTCACGTCTTAGCGCACAGAAAAGAGGCCATGAGAGAGACACCCAGTGTGTATCCCTGATGCCTTAAATAATACAGACTGGCCCTGTTCTCACGGTCAGGGCTGTATTCATAACGGAGGTCNAGGATCTTCATGTGTCCAGGACAACTCCGCACTGGAGCCTTCCTCCCAGCAGCAGCAGCAATCCCAGGCAGCTGGTCCTGCTGTCAGCCCCGCCGTGCCGAGGAGACCTGGAGGCTTTCTGCAGTGGGGCCGAAACTGGCAAATAGGTTAAAACACCACTGCGGGGAGAAGGGAGGTGGACAGAGATGGCATGGCCTCACACATACACACAGAGACAGGTTTGGTGTTCCTGCTGGACCAAGCCCTACGATTTTGGAAGGGGATGATGGCTGCCACTTGCCTGGGGGCAGGTGAAAGGCTGAGCAGAAAGCCTAGGAACATCGGGTCTGGGGACTTTTGGGGCCTTTTGAGACTGAGAGAAGGCTGAGCTTTACCTGAGCCTTTCAGGGCTGCCATAAGGGGTTGCTGACTTGTGTCATGTTTGTAATTGCTGTTTTATGAGGAGTAGAGAACTGTGCAGTCTAAGGAAAAAAAAAAAAAAGGCACGCAAGCGAGCTTGAGTATAAATTAGAGCTACCCAGGGATTTTTCTAATTCATTTTCTGGCCTCAGTTATGGTTTTATGTGTCTCTTTCCTTTAAGCAGTCAATAAAACCAGTCCTTGCTATGGCAACTACCTCCTTTATCATTTAGACAGACATAACGCACAATTCTAAGGACCTCATGCCAATTAGCACTGAAAACTTTTATAGACAAAGTATTTTAAAGGAGCTACTCAGTCACATTAGCATTTTCCATTAATATCTTTATTTTAAATCATTCATAACATGTCTTAGTGGTCCGATTCCAACTCTCTCTGGGGATAATGAACACTGGAAATTTTGCAGGGATGGTGCTTCCTCAAGAGATACGCAGTGGGAGGGAGCACCCCAGCCTTTGATGCACACACAGAGCACGTCCGTAAGCACTCGCACTCGGGAGTCCCAGCAGAGCACGATCCCGAATCAAAAGACAAAACTGCCTTTTTTAACTTTCATCTGCAGCGTGGTACATACCATATCTGCGAAACAGAGCTTGGCGTGTCTGCATAACTCATTGCTGTGGAAAGAGTCATCAGGATGATGCATTGAAACACAGCCATCTCCATTATGGTATGCCATGTATGTTTTTAAAAGCTATTTTTAAAATTAATAGTACTCTGTAATGCTGATAAAGTAGAAAGCATTTATAATTCGTTGCACTCCCAACCTCTTTCTAAATCCACATTAGTCTGCTTTCCACTTGACTGAAGTACATTTTTTTAACGATATGATGGTTTGAAATTTATTAATAGTGTATTAAGGGAACAAAACCTTTATTATTTAATGGGTACATAATTTTAAAGTGTTATATAAAAGCTGTTGTGCTTACTTTCCACCACTGATTTATGTCTCCGTATTTTATGTCAATTCTCCTAGTGCTCAGTGCCACATGGACATTCATGCTTACCTCACAGGCTTCCTTCGCTTGATGAAGGGGTTGAATAAGGTATGGCTACACTGTACGAGACACAATGCCTTCAAACGCTCTAGCTGGTTCATGTACCAGAAAGGGTCTACATAGATTAATGTGAATTTCAAGGCAAAGTATTTAATTGCACTGCGAAGGCTCCAGGAAATAGCACTTTGCAGAGTACATCATTGAACTTTATGCATATAGCTTTGATTTTTTTCACCACCAGGTTTGAAAGACCTGGATTTCCAAGATTAAAATAGTATGAATTATTCTTTGGCTTTCTCCTTTAAACATACGCCTCTCTCCCTAAGCCTGTGACTAACACAAAGAACAGGACCTTCTGTCAATTCACCTCTTTTCTAGCTTTTGAAGTCAGGACCAATCTGACCTCAGCAGAGCCACTTGCTTCCTGCATCTCCTTCTGGGTTTCTTCTTCATGCCTTTGCCATGCACCTTGCAGCTCACACCACCCTGTTCTCTGTCTCCATCCCAAAGGCTCTGCAACTACCAAGCATGGAGAATTACCAATTATTTTTCTACCAGGTTCTAATAAGGAGCCAGACCAAGGAGAAACATTTCTGCTCAGGAAACAACTTGACGTGAGAGTATGGCTTCCAGGCGGGAGCTGCAGGTCTTTGGTTTCAGGAGGTTGTCCAGATCTGTCCCTACCTGGAGCCAGTTGCCCCAGAGCCTGCGTGCTTGCCCCGCAGGGCCGGTGCACCACAGAACGGGCGCTGCTGGTGGCTCACCGCCTGGCAGGGTGAAGGTTGGGCTGTCGGGGCGCAGCTCATCCCCGAGCACACGGCACCCGATACCGACTGCCACCAGGACACGGGTAAACTCTGACTGATCTCATCTGCTGCCAGAATCACACTGTACAGCATACTGGATGCAGCTGGACAAAGACTAGGGCATAAATATGCCCGAAACAATCTATCAAAATTATTAATGGTGTTTTTCTAACCTTTTTAATGAGGAGATACTCACTTCCAACAGCACTGCCAGTGTTGGCATCCTTGAATTTTTTTTTTCCAAAGAGGTTTAATTGAGCTAGGTATAAATAGCATATCAGTAAACAAGACCTTTTGGCTCTGTGAATCATGTCTAAAATATTTGCAAGCCCTCCACAGCCTCTCTGATGGTGAAGAATGTGCTCATTAGGCTGGTCCAGATGCATTCTGCAATCCAGCGAGAACCTCACTTCTCCAGCAGATAAATCACTGCAGTATTAATGCACTTATTTGCAGACAACAAGCGGTACAAGGCTAAGGCAGCCGCTCGAAGGACCTTGGCGTGTGTATCTGCTAGGTCTTCCTGGATTCACAGAGTTCCACACAAAAAGGGTTTTAACACAAGAATCGCAGGCACCCATGTTGATTGTATTCCATTTAATTTACCCCCCTGCCTCTGAGTATTCCAGAACGACTCTAAGAAATCCCATAAGCAAACATGTACTGAAAGCAAAATGGACCCTGGAAAAAAGGGCATTTGTTACTCTGAGTTTACTTGGGAATTTCTCAGCTGACTGCTTATATGACAAACATCTCTATTTAATCTTGCTTTGGTGATGTAATTGAATGGTTCCCATCATCTTCAGGAATGCATTTTGTTTTCCTTTAGTAATCTCCATGGCATTAATTACGTAAGTTTAAGTGCATGTGAAAGTGTTCACAGCATTGGAAATTCTCTCTTTATTTCTAAAATCAAACTAGACATAAAACCCATGTATATCTGTGGATATTACACACTACCCAACTAATTACCTAAATTATATAACAGACTTGTAAAGCTGAGGTCAAAACATAGGGACAAAATACCTCAAAGGTGAAGAGTACATAGAGTGTTGTTTTGACCTGAATAATAAAAAGTGAAATGCCTAGATCTAAAAATATTGTAGAACATATGTAGGCCCCAGATTCTTCAAATTTCCTTAAAATGCAAATATGGGGATTGGAACTTTTCTCATCTTGCCTAACTCCTCTTGGAAATGTAATCTGTTGCATTTATAGACTGCCTTTATCTGAGGATTTCAAATTGAGCTGCTGATCTTAATTAAACCGATTGTATGCAGGGTTGCATAAGGTTCAAAAGTCTCGATCAAGGTAAGGAAAACAAGTTGGTTTAAAAAAAGAAAAAGAAAGTAAGTGAAAAGGCTGGTAGCACACAGGAGCGTGGAGTCCCAAGTCACAGGCCCAGATGACATGCTGAGAGCTCCTTCCATACACCAACGGCATCCTCATGTCCAGTTCCACTTTGAACTGAACACTGGACTATAAACAGGCAAACCCAAGTGCTATGCTGGTTGTGATCTCTAATGATGATACACTAGCTGACATGCATTTTACTGGCTGCTGCGTTGAAGCCTCCTGTCCTGTGAGAATAGCACACATGATAACAGCAGTAAATGTATTTTATAAAGCTTCCCAGCTCTGTTTTAGAGCAATTGCATTAACACATCTGATATTTTTTCCCTTCTGGTGGGGATTTAATAGGTTAAAACTGAAGTCATGCACGGCATGAAACATAGTCCAGATGTCTTTCAGGGATGGGTACTTGGAGGGTGATTTTGTTGTGGGCATTTCCTTACCTACGCATCTCCCCATTGCGTGGGGATGCGGATTGCTGTGCTGTCTCACAGGCTGCACAGGCGTTTTGCTCTCTGTAGAAATAAATAAGCACCGATCATGGGCGTTGGTGAAAGTCTCCAAAGTGTTGGCACTGCCACATGAAGAACCTCTGCACAGCTCTGTGCAAAGGGGCTCTTGGGTCATAAATGTTCCCCATTACTTCCAAGCCGTAGCCTATCTGGTTTACTCCAAAATCTAAAAGAGAAGAGTACTTGCCGCATTCAGGAAACGCACACGTGAGTTCTCACTGATGTAAAATGTACTGTGCCTCATCCGGTGCTGCTCCGCATGCTTGCGGATCCCACTGCTTGAAGCAATCTCCCATTTCTTTTGTCAGCTCTTAGATGAGGAGCTAATAAAAATCTCAGGCATAATGGATGATTTTATTTTAGTAGTCTTAGTGCTAAGTAAACTCAGCGATAAGAAATACAAAGACAGTCCATGATCTTAAGCTACATGCAAAATGCTTATTTTTCAAGTATTTTATAGGCTCAGAGGAGAACAGCAGCCACTCCCAAGTTTGGATCCCTCAAAGAGAGCCAAAGCATGGGTTGTAGCCAGAACAACATGGAACGGTCACATGTGAACTAAGGCTTGTTTGAGATTTGCTCATTCATAAATCTCAGTTGGTATTTGCAGTCAGAAAAACACAGGCTGAGATTCTTTTTTGGGAAAAGTAGAAAGGCTGAAAAAAAAAAGTTCTTGACCATTTCAGATTTCCCTGTTGTCTAATTGCTGGTAATGAATTCCCCTGCTCTTTAACCTACCCAAGCACTCAGCCCTCAGCCCACAATCTTCCAGCCTGCGGCTGGCTGGAAGGGGCTGGGTGGCTTGCCCAAGGCAAGGGGCAGCCTCCCACCCCCCGAGTGGGGGCCAGACCCTGCCCGGCGCTTGTGCCACAGGAAGACCTGGTCCTTGCAGCTGAGCAAGCCTTGGTGCATCCCCAACGCTGTTCACGGGGGCTGATTTCAGATCTCACGCTGAGCCCTGTGGGAAGGCTGGCTGCCCTCGATTAAGGTACGGAAAGGTAAATTGTTATATATAATGAATTACAAGCCCAATATATTATGGAATTTCAGAGGGCATGGGATAAGGTAGGTATTAGCTTGTTATTGTTGTGATCTTTGAGTCCATTTAATCGGGTAGTCTCAAATACACATTATCATGTACTGCTTTCATAAAAATAAAAAATGTATTTTAGTTCTAGTGCCCATTTCCAGGCACAGCCCTTTCATGTGCTGGGAAAGCTTGTGTATTCCAATGAATCACACCCTTTTTCTTGTCTAATCACCAGATCCCTGAACTGGCACGGTAGTAACAATTCACTGAAACTATTTGTAAGCATAGGACAGTGTCTGTAAATCAGCATCTCTCTGCTGACTCTACTGAAGCTACATTGATTTACTCCAGATCTGAAACGACTATGTTCATTTTTTTAACTGAACCTTATTCTTTGTTGATGTGACATCTAGGAAGGTCACAGATACGTTTGTGTGGTGCCATATGAAAGCAGGCAGTAAAAGAAGACACAGTCTTCAGTAAAAAAACCAGACAGTTCATTTCATCCTCCATCACTTGAAAGCATTGACTGTAAATCCATGAGCCCAGCCATGGATGTACAGCTCATTCACCCCTGAATAATTCTGCTGAGATTATCAAAAAAGTGGACTTTTAGTACAAACTCTGGTAATGCCTCCTGTGATTCGGTGACAAGTCTGTTAAGAGCCATTTATCAGGTTTGTTTCAGTATTTCAGAAGTACTGGTTTTCTATAAATCTTGAGAAAACAGAACTCAGACTAATGCTCATAATATGCAAATTCCGTTTTACCAAAATCCATGAAACTGTTCATAGTCTGGAGAACTCCTCTGAGTAAAGCAGCGTCCCTGTTAACTTTAATTAGGTCTATTATTCACTGTTTTCTTTAGTGAACAACAAGAGCTTCTTTTCTGTGTAATTAAAAGGACAACATCTGGTTACTTATTCATAGGGCAAAGAATTCCCCAGACACAGAATAGTAAACTTGGCAGTGGTGTGAAATAATTCTATGTTCAGGAACCCCTTCAGTGGCTGAAGATGAACACGCAGACCCACCCAGGCTCAGCAGTGTCCCAGAAAGCCGGCGGGCTCGGACATGGTCCATGGATCTGGCTCTGCTATCTGTACTCTGGCCTGGGAGGTGCTTCCTCCCTCAGGGAGAAGAAATATCGGATGGTGATGTACTCCTCTTTGCGGATTAAGTGACAAATTCTAGCCCTATGCTCATACTCAACCTTTATGTGTGAATTAGAACGAAGAAGCGCACACTCAAATATTAAGAAAATATTGATTGAATAACAACTCCATTAAGTAAGGTAGCATCTGCCACCTAGGGAGTCGTGCAAGAAGTGCAGGGAAACACCTAGGTGGTTAAAACTGTGAACAGGATTTTCCTCTTAAGTGTAGACAGTTCATATTATTTTTCACCTGCACCTGCCATGAGGCAACCTGATCTCTGTGCTGACGGCCCATCACCGAGGAATGGATGCCACCCTTCCTCCACAGAAAACTCACCAAAACGCGGCAGCAGAGTGGGCTCATAAGCTCAGTTTTGTCTTCATGGCAAATACTGTTGCTTTAACATTGAGAAAGAACGAAAATGCACTAGTGAGTACTACCGAACAGGATGCATGCCTACATCTTGCCGATAATGTTCAAGCAGCAGGACAAGCGCATGGAGAGTGGTGTACTGGAAGCCACCAGAGATCACTGCCTTGGTACTGGCTCCAGTTTCTAATGGAGCAATGCACATACGTCATCTTAGTTTTTAATTGTTTCAGGGAAAAATTCCTTACCTCCTCACATAGCAAAGCAATGGAGATGTAGACTCTCCACCATGTGAAGTCTCTGAATGAGGAATGGGTATGGGCACAAATCCACAGGCACTGCGTGGGCCGGGACAGCCGGGAGAACCGCACGGTTGGCAGGGCAGCGACCATCCCACTGCACCTGAGCAAGGTGGGACACACCTCTGAGGTCAGAAAAACTTCACTGCTGGATCTCATTTTTTGGTTAATAATCTTCACTTTTGCTAGCTGTTTTTAACCTGATGTTGCTCTTTTTCCCCCATCCATCTCTGTCCATTTCCTATCATCTTGAAAAATAAACCAATCATCACTGAAAATGCCAGGTCAAGAAACAAAAACAAAGAGTTTATTCCTACAGTAAAAGCACAAATCCTAATGGTAGACTCAGGCCAACAATCTCTGAACCACCACTACAGCAAAACACAAGTAATTTATTCAATAAATTCTGCCTCATTCTCTTGTCACAAATTGCCAGTATTCACTATTCAGTTCATCACAAAGTAATTTCTGCAGACAATTCTTGATCTGAAGTTCATTTGTAGTTCATCTTCAGAATTAATTTCTTTTTGTTGGACACATTAATGGCATATTACTTGTAATTCTTCTAATGAGGCTTCCAACATGAACACTTGCATTTGCAAGTTCAAAATAGGTTTTATGAAAATATTCCCCAGTTGGTTAAAACTGATTAACAAAAATTCACGAGAAGTGGATATAAAATACCCCTGAGCAAACATGAAATCAGCTAGCCAAATATTTTGGGGAGCCATTTCTGGCTGGGAGGTAAAGGAAGCTGGTGGGACTCCAGGGTAGTTACCCTGTCCAGGGGGACCCCATGGTGGATGGACTGCTGAGGCAGCATCACAGCTAACTCCAGCCTGGGAACTGTCAGTTTTTAGGTCTTTCCTCAATTGTTGTTATAATCCCTCTGTCCTAATTATAACACAGTTGCAAACACACAAGAGGTCACGACTGCCACACTGGTTTACCTGTTGTAGTCTTGCTCTGTTACTGGTTTAAGTTCAGTGGCGTAACAAGGAGAAAGCGGGCTGCCTAGAAACCTTGCGAATGAGGGGCAAGATAACTGGATATCCATCTCTGGATAAAAGAGATGTGCGTAGGCTACGGGAGATGACATCTGCGGATGGGTCTTTCTCACTGCTTTCTCACCGCCCAGCCCCAGAGAGGGGAGTTTGGAGGCAAACAAAGATGGTGGCTGAGAGGTCTCTGCATCTGCAGCAGCTGCTCACTGGTCCTGCTGACAGTGGGCTCCCCCGTCCCCTGCTTTCCATGGATGAATTCCAGGGCTTTGCCTAAAGCTAAGATTTTGTGGTGTCTGGAATACTGTTTCTTTCTGTGGGTTTCCTTTTCTTCCTCTGTGACTCATGTCACGCTATTGCTGTGTTCAGCTCAAGGTGCCTGCTCCCGCCTGCAGCAGCTGGAGCTCTGGCGATCGGCAGCTCCCGACGAGCCTGCAGAGTTCCCGTTCAACAAATTGATTTCTCTAATCCATCTGGTGACAGCTGTTCCCTACCTCTGTTTTCCCATTAAGATTCTAGGTTACATGTAGTATCTTAGCAGACTCATTTTTAAATGCTTTTAGTCTTTATCTACAATTTCTCGTAAAAATCTTCCTACATCGACTTTTTAAGCCATTCTGTCGGAGATGTTGATTTCTCTGTGTTAAATGAATAGTGAGTTAATGAGTGGCTCTACTTCTGTATTGAATCTTCTTGACTTTTTTTAGTTCAAAATCAGAATCAATAATCCCTTGATCAAGAACATGGAGATGTTAGAAGTAATGTTTTTCAGGGCTCTGCTGAGAACAAATGTGTTCGATGCTTCTGCAGGGATGTCAGAAACAAAAGTGGGGTTATTTTTGTCGGAGCCTTTGCCAGATTTCTCTGAGCTCTGTGTCTATCAGAAAATAAAAGGCTTTATTTAAAAGATATAACCTTTACCACTGTCTCCCACAGCTGAAGTCCCTGTCCCCTGAAGACAAAGGCAGAGCTCTCACTAAGATCCGAGCCAATATACTGGCTCTGGGCAATGAGGGGTTACTGATTGCATCTGCACCTCTTTGAAAGCAACCCAGAAGCTGGCCTTCAGGTTGAAACACCAGTGCTCTTTTCTCTGTTTCAGTAGGCATGCTCCTGCGATGGCTTTGATGCCTGACATCCCCTCTTGTAAAAGCTGGTGGGACTCGTGGCGGGAGGTCAGCCCAGGCACAGGCTGCCTGCAGGAGCTCCTGGGGCTGCGGGCTCACCCCATGTGGTGAGCAGAGCTGGATAATCCTCCTTGGGCTCCGAGGAGCAAACCCCAGTGAAACCACGGAGCTGAGCAGCGCCGTGGGGTCCGGGCTGTGCAGGTACCTGCACTGCTGTCTCCAGAGTTTCTCTCCTCAGCACTGACACACTGATGTAATCCTTAACCGGCAGCACAGCCTGTGCAGCCAGGAATAAATACCATCTGGCTCATTAAGATTTTGTGCTGCAATATCATAGATTTGTCCCAATGGAAGACTGTATATGTAAATGCGATGTGCGCTTCCCCGGCTGCCGGCAGCCAGTGGGGAATTTTGCTCTAGTAAAAATAAAATCAGCTGAGCAAGTCTCTCCCTAATCCCCTCTTATTCTTTGAAACAGGCAGGACTCAAAGGGATTTGCAGCATGGTTCTGAGGATGAAATACTGGTGATTAACATTCATGCCAAGGCTACTCCTCTTACATCTTTAATTTCAGTTACGCAAAACACGGCCAGATTAAGGGGAAGTGCCAGGATCACAGGTGAACAGGTAACATGTCTGGAGGACCTGGGTCCTGCAGCCTGGAAATGTTTCCTTCAAGTTCTGCTGGTGGCAGAATAGCTTCCAGGAGATTTGTTAGTATTTGGGGTACATATATTAAAATAAACTGCATAGAAATAATCACAGGTCAAAGAGAACTGACAGCTCTGTGGGCAGGTTAAGGCTTTACAATGCCCTGCCATGCCACGGGTGTCAAAACAAATTATGTTTTCTGGAGGAGAACTTGTGTGAGCTTGTAGTGCCCTACTTTTGAAAGAATCAAAACAATATATACAAGAATACAGAGAAGGCTAGAAAACTGCCAAGGCTCGTAGCAGAGCAAACGGGGAATGCAAGGAAGCGGTGAAATGACTGGAAGACAGTGGATGCAGCCCTGAAGCAGTGAGCGCCTGCGCTGTTGCATCCCACGTGGGAACGGGCAGCCCACCAGCCTGGGGGGCCTTAAATCTCCTCTTCCCCCTTAGTAAAGCACTCTGGGGGGGCATGTTTGGCAAACTGCTCACCCTAGAGAAACGCTGCGTTCATCGTGTGATTACACCTGTGATTATTCGGAAAGCAGATTTGCCGAGCGGCAAGAACATTTCTTCGGTAAAACCTGGGCAGCAGTATTTCACGTAATAGCTCATCCTCCAAAGAGCTTGTGTTCATATTTTAAACTTGGCCTTAATCCTATTGTATCTACTTAGTTAAAATGAGTAATGACAGATCAATTGGAATGTTGATTGAGAAAGTACTGAAAGGTTTGGCTCCGAAAACGGAAAATCTGACTGTCCAACAAATAATACAGAGACCTCTCCTTAGATAGTAATGAAAAAATATCCTGTAAGTGAGCCTGGATGATTCTTTACATATTTCTTGTTCACTCCTTAGAGAACAATCTCTGTCCCTTAAAAACAGAAGACAGAGGAGAAATGAGAGAAATGTTCCCAGCGCAGAGCTCCGGCTGGAAGCAGACCTCCACCCCTTCCTGACCTATGCCTTGCTCATCAGGATTGAGAATGGTTTGGGTGCAATTGCTTCAACTTTACACTACTTTGACATATTCCTGATACGCAGGAGTTATCACATATTCCAGAACTGGGTTTTCACTTGGTCCAGAGAAGGCTGCAGTAATTCTTTTATTGATTTCACTGTGTGAAGTGTCCAATAACTTCAGCAGAAATTAGCTCAAACCTTAAGTTGGCAATGTCAAAACATTGGCACATAGATATATTATTAATTCTACAGCTTTATACAGTTATTTTGCATTTTTTATAGCATAAGCCTTTTCTATAATTAGGTATAAAGAGTGTTTGCCTTTAAGGAAGCAACAAAATAAATCAAGTGTCTTGATAAAAAGTCAGCAACTCATGCTTATCCCTGATTAATTACATGCTACTTGTAATGTAAAAAAAACCCCAAAACAAAACCAAAAGAAGCTGGCTGTGTTACGAGAACAAAAAAGTAACTATTTTCTTTTAACAGAGTACATTTTTAACATTGATTCAGAGAAATTTATGTAGTTTCTAAAAAAGACTCATCTCTGCAATGAAAGGAATTCTGGATTTTGTAGTGAAAAATAAATTATTTGGAAAGGAAAATTATAACCATACAAGAAAATTCTTGTCCTGATATAAAATTGTTGCCTATGTCGTTTCTCTAATAATATTTTTCATGTCTATGTTTTCCTCCATTCAAAGATCATTTTGATACTCCCAGTGACTAGCACTCGTATACTTGTCTTGCCACCAGAAATGCCCACTGACTGGCATCAACACTTTAGAAATTGGGAAAAAGGGGCCAAAATACAAATCGTCCCCAGATCATGGGCATCTGTGGCTGCTTTAGAAACAGATACAGATCTTCCACAGCACCTTTGCTGTAAGACCGATTGTTCTTCTCCAGGAGAGATGACAGTATTACCTCCTGCAATGACAGCAGTCCCTGGAAGTTGAATCTCTTCAACGCGGGGCAGCTGCTAATTACTGCGAGAAAGCAGAGGCTTAGCAGTGATGCAGTGTCTATGTCCTGACGTGAAGATATGAGAAGGCAATATAAATAATACACCGACTTTGTGACCTGTCAGAGCAACCATAAAAAATGAGGTCGTGCCAGCCATAGGAACAGAAACTCACCAGCATGAACGATTATAGTGCTGCAGAAACAACCAGGAGTTTCTCTGCTCAGATGTCCCTGAGACAAAGGGTTAAAGGGTTAGCCACAATACCACAAAATTCTGCTGCGTTCACATCTTGGATTTTTACTTATTACCCACCTCCTGTATGTGCTAGATGTCAGACAGCTCTTCACAGAAATAGCAAAAAACAACATTAAGCACAATAAGTCATAAAACTGACATTCATTCCTGAGGCACATACTGCTGACTCTCACTGTGCGTGGGTATTCCCAGCTGCTGCTGCTGCACCATACCTTCAGGATCAAACCTCTTCCTTATTTCTATTCAGCAGGTCCTTTGATATTATCACCTAAAACTATCTTTTGATCCAAAAAGTCAATATCTTAATCCACAGCACCATGGGTGAGAAGCTTAGTATTTCCTTACAATACAGAGCACAGTGCATCAAAGACCAGGCTACCAGATGAGAAGCGACGGTGGGACCAGAGGCAGCTGGAAGGGCAATGATGGCTTAGGGGCTGTGGAGCCAGAGGGGTATCAAAAGTTCTCCCGCTAAAACGCACTTTAGACAGGAGCCAAGTATTTCTGAAAAGAACAGGAAGGAAATGAAGCACATGAGTCTGAATATGATTGAAGCTTTATTGATGTAAGGTAGTCCTGAAAATGTGTATGTGATGTATCTGAAGAGACAGGGTGCTTGCTTCGGTGAAGGCAGTGACCTAGTGTGGAAGAGTTGTTATGGATGGAAACTACTACATCCGCCATGGGTGGTAGTGGGCAAGCTACTAACTTCTAGCACCCCAGCTCCGCAGTGTCCGTTGCAGCACTGCTTCACACCTCTTCAGTGTAGGAGGTTCGGGGCAGCTGTACAGCCCTGAGCAGACTGTGAAATATTGGGACAAACTTATCTTCTTTCCCACACCAGATGTTAGACAGTGCGTAGGAGTTCAGCAGGAGCTGAGACATGCCACTGCTCGGCGAAGCGCAATGCTATTGTTAGCATCCTCTGGGTAAGGAGGTGGTTCTCGGCTGTTCCTGAGGTCAGTGGCTGGCAGAGCTGGGCCCCAGTACAGGTGCTGGGGCTCCCAGCTGGGGCTGGAGCCAGCCCTGCCACGTGCCGTATGCCATGTGCCATGTGCCACGTGCCAGTCAGTCTTCCCCGTGCCCTCTGGCACCCCTGCATGAGCCATGCTGGGAAGTCAGTGGCAGGAGGCACCCAGCCAGGCAGGACGTCTGACCACTGCTGCAGAAATGGTGACGGGGAAAGCAGAGGTGAGTAGGATGTAATTTCTGGTTTTATGTCCCTTGCCAGTTATTTTTCTCAGCACAATGGCCCATCAGAAGTACATCTGAAACCTTATCTGTTCATCATGAGGGAAAACTTCTGTTTATCAGTTTACTCTGATGTGATCAGAAAAGCTGACCAAGAGGAGATACAGGAGCTTCACAAATGATTCATCTTTATTTCAGCTTCCCAGAGTGATGTAACTCGCTGTGACAGGCTCAGGGAAATATGAAGCATGAGGCATCCGCTGGGAAATGTAGAAGGAAGTTGCTATTCCTGCCACTAAATATCTGTAAATATTAAATGGGCTTTACAAAATTTTCCTAGTTGCTGAACAAATTCAGAGCTTGAAACATTTAAAGGAAGGAAGGGAAGAAGGGAGGACGATACTGACACTGGAAACTTTTTTTCTGTATTTCTTTGAAAAGCAAACACATTTACTTCAGGCTTTTTATACGCCACCTGTAAAAGTAAAGGGGCATCAGCCATTGTAGGATTTGTGGCTTATTCAGCCTTTCACCGCAAATGAATTACACGGCTGTTAACATCTTTTTATTAGTAGTATTAACGTATCTATCCTTGAAGTGTTATTTTGCA
Source organism: Steatornis caripensis (assembly GCA_013398225.1). Lineage (NCBI taxonomy): Eukaryota > Metazoa > Chordata > Aves > Caprimulgiformes > Steatornithidae > Steatornis > Steatornis caripensis. The sequence continues at coordinate 260,376 of VZSC01007353.1, forward strand.
GGTCAAGAAGAGAAGTGGTCAATAATACTCTTAGTGAACAAAATCAGCTTCTATGTACAGCAATGGAAAAGCTAACGTTACTGTCCAGCATAAAAAGAGTAACAACAGAAAAAAAGGGAGGAAAAGCAATGACTATAAAACCATTCTGATCTGTTTATAATATTTTGCTTTGACTAGTGGACTTTCCTGATTTGGTTTTGAGAGGTTGTTAATAGGTCGAAGCAACGGTTAAAGGATTCAAACTGAAAGATGTCTGTAATCCCATGTAGATAATCTGGACCAAAATCTAGCTCTTCTGAAAAAGCCCAGTTTCCCTGTGTTTGAACCCACACAGTCAGACAGTGGGCTCTTGAGGACAGGGCCTGTCTTTTTGCTGTCGTGAGCATCCGTCGTGCCAGGGCCTGTGATAACAGTGGCTCTTGGCTGAAGCTGGCCGCAGTCCCTGGTCCACCCTGCTCCCCTTCACAGGCAATCTGATGTTACTCCCCTAAATCAGCAGTGGAAGTTCTGCTGGTGTAAATTCCTTTTCTTACAGGGCACGCAAATCCCACCCTGGTGCTGCAACTTGGAAAATTCTTGTTCCTCAGAGAAGTGTACAAGTGTAAAAGCAGGCAGATAGCAAAGCATTAGTGTCCCCAAAGCTATGAATTTCTAGAAAAGTTCATGTCCAGATAATAGGAGGAAGAATGCAGGAGCAAAGATATGATGGATTATTCAGATGTATAGCAATAGGCATGAAAGAGATGCTTAAAGAGCCAGACAGACTAATGTAGAGATAATATCTATGTTTGGAATACCTGAACTGAGTTAATCTTATCTTTTATTAAAACTCTCTGTTGAATTTATCTATTCATAATTAACTCTTGACAAGAGACATCTTTCTCCATGAACAGGTTCTCATTAATGTGAGACACATTAAGGGGGTGAGTAAGAAGATCACAGCCTGTTCCTGCAAGGCAGCGAGTGGTGACTGCTCAGTTCTTGGGTCTTGTGTCTGTTCTTACACACCATAGCCAGGCCAAAATTTGGGAATTAGCCGTCACAGTGAAAGCACGTCCATGCTGATATTCTGCTCCATGCTCAAGGGCATGGCAAATCTGTAAAATGAGGGCCTGGGACATCTAAACAAGTATTTCAGCTCTTTATCCAATACCCCATTATAACCAAAGGCTGGCAAAGGGAGCCCCCATTTGCGCAGTATGGGGCGGATGAAAGGCAGACATACACCAGGAGAGGTAGAGGAGTTTTTCGGTGGCACTGAAAGCATGCTGCTGTGCAGTAAGACCTTGGGGTATAGTCTTGAGTAGCAAGAGTCACCGGGAGGGTGTCACACGCCTCTGTAACAGCTTTTCTGGAAATGCTGCACTGATCCTTTGCTAAGGCAGTAATCAAACACATTCCGAAAGGAGACTGTGAATGCCCAGGATGAGCGTTCAGACCTAGCTCTTGGTTGCTGCTCAGTCTTGTTTTACCTTCAGGGCACCATTAAATTAGGGTATTATCTCCAGGGCAGCTCTGAGATGAGCTTCTAGTTTAGTGAGTTCCCACCTTCTATCCTTTCCATTTCTTTCATTTTCACATCAATCATAATCTTAAAAGGAGGGGTCGGGAGCAGAGACAGAGCCCTGCAGCAATTTACAGGGCAGACTGGCATCCTCTCCCGGGGAGGAACTGCAGTGCTGCTTTCGTGGTCGGTAGGCAACAAGCTGTCGTCGCTGGGATTCCAACTTGACCCTGCCATACAGCTTTTATTCATTGCTTAATTAGCCTGTAGCACCTTACAGGCAGGGCTTATTTATAATGTTATATTTTGTATTTATTTATTCTCATTACATGTTAAATTATAATAACAGGTAGCTTAAGGACAGTCTCTGTTGGTTCCTATTCCTTGCTCCACTTCAATGCCTTCTCTTAGGCATTACCTAAATTAATTCTTTATTCTTTACCCAGCAATGATCAAACACAGATGTTTCATAGAGAAAACCCCAGAGCAGGCAGCTAGAGCTTGACCTTAGTCCTTCTTAAATCAATAGGAAAACTCTCAGAGAACTGAGCATGAAGTAATCTCTATAAACTCCCTTCTTAGTCTTCAACAATTAAGAGGTTGATTTACAGCCCAAAGGCTGTTTCCCCTATTAGAGCGGCTACTTAGAATACCTCCTTGCCCCTCAGACAGGCTAGCCTGATCAAGATACAACAAGAATTTTTAGAAATCAATGTTTGCACAATTAGGTTCTTTTCTTTCATACCTATCACTTACCTCCTCTTATAGTTCACTAATACTTTTAACACACAGGTAGTCAGATTTCTTAACTAAATTGCAGAAGTGCAAATACTTCTATTGCTCCACCGGAACATGTGGATTTGACCAAGCCAAATCAAATTTAGTGCGCCTTTAATGACCTTTATGAGCAAGCACAGCCATATTCAGATGAGTTATCAACAGTGGGATGGTATTTGATTGCATCAACTTAAGTCCAGAATGACTTTGCTGTCTAGACCACAAATACTAACGGTGTCGTAGGAAACAGAGCAGTTGATCCCAGTTTCTCTGCTTATGACAGTACATAGCAGTACTGAAAAATGAGCCAGCAGGCATGTTCACCAAGAGTGGTTCCCACATTATTTAGACTGCCCACAGACCTTTTAGCACTGAAGCAGAATTTTGCAGGCAGCTCCTAGGATGGGTGCGTGAGAATTCGACTAGGTCTCCGAGTCTGTATTTGAGATCAGAATTGCCCTTTTATTTTGTATGGTGGATGAAATTAAGGAAATCAATCGACAATATGCTAATCCAGAAAATCAAGAAGGCGCTTGAATGCAGCTGAATGCATGAACTTGGCTTTTTCTGTTTATCTGAAAGGTCTTTGGAAGGACTGAAGTGATCTCCCAAGTCAGCTACAGAGGTACAGCCTGGTGAGGTACGGAAGTGGCACTTCTGTGCTACACGTAGTGATTTGAGGCAGACACTGACATGTTTTGGCACAGTTACACAAGACATCTGTGACAGGATTGTAAAGTGAAGCACAATATCCTCAATATTAGACTAACGTTTTCATTCTTAGGTAATCTCTCTCAGTATGATTCCTACGGAACGGAGTAACAGTAAATGGAAGAAAACCTATGAACTGACTTTTTTTGGTGGTGTGTGACCCAGTATTGCACACAAAAGAATTGAATGTATCTGTTTGATGGATGATTTTTCATAGCAAAGATGAGCGGAACAATAATGTTGTGTGAGGTGGGACAGATATATGGAGTTTCCATTATCGAATATGTGACAAAATCATTCTTTTCCCCTCAAAAGTACAGCTGAGAAAATGTAGGCAGTGGCCACTGGCATGCTGCAAATGTAGGTGTAATGAACCAAGAGTCTTTTGTGATTTACAAGAACAAACGATGCTATTTATTTCTCATGATGCAATACTGGCGTTTGGAAATACAAAAGCAAGCATTGTTACCTAGATTATTCTACATTATGAAGTAATGCAGTGCAATAGCGGTCAAACTGCAGATTCAAATGGTGCAGAGGGCGCAACGTGCATAATATGCATTTGGTTTTTTCCACTGTGGACTCCCATCTAGTTGATGCTCTATGAACTAGCCTATTGGCAGCTGGAGCACATAAGGGATGCTGCTGGAACGCATCTTCTGGTTTAGTTTTATTGGAAAGTAATCAACACTGCCTTTCAGAAACTGTTCTGTGATGCAAACCAAGCGGGATTAAGTGAGAACGTCTGGGGGATGCCGTTCAGAGGCGGTGGTGCAGAGGTGGGCAGTTCGGAGGTGGTCTGATGTGAATGCACACACGGCTGCACCTCAGTGGTCAGGAAGGGGAAGCAACCAAGGGCTGAAAATGGGAATCATGACCACCACTGCAGACCACCACATGGCATCTCAAGACGAATAAAAGTGAGCTTTCACTCAGCTATTACTGTTCAGATTCCAGTTGTGCTGTTGGGTTCCAGCTGTGCACCAGGAACTATTTGCCAGGCAGTTTCAGCCCCATAGGCACTGTTTGTCTTCGGTCAGCCTCCTCACACAAGAACCTGAGGGCGAGCACCACAAGGAGTAACTTAAACTTGCGTGCTTGGCTCGTACGCCTGCTAGCATGGTATAAATGTTACGCCTTAAGCACATCTTAGCTTAAGAGAGGTAAGACGCTAAGCTGTAACACCCGTAAATGCCGGTATGTGCCTTCTGCAGCCTTTCTCTCTTTCTGCCTTCCACAGCGCTCCCTGTACCACCAGCGTACTGCCTTCTCTGCCGCAGGACGTTTACTCCCCCCGGGCTGCGGGCCGTGCCGAGGAATGCAACCGCGCTCCCGCCGCCGTCGCCCCGCGCTGCGGCCGCAGGCCTCGCGTTCCCGCCTCGCCGAAATGGCTGCGCATGCGTAGCTCCCCCACCCCGCGTGGGTGCCGTCACTGGCGGGGCCGGCAGGTGGCGCTGTGCTCAAACACGTGACGCGGCAGGCGGCGCTGTGCAGAGCGCGGGGCCGGGGCCGGGGCCGGGGCCAGGCGGGTGTGGGGGCAGCGGCGGTGTGTGCGGAAGGGAGCCTGCTGCAAGCGACACCGGGAAAAACCCTTTTGCTGTGCGGGCGACAGAGCCCTGGCGCAGGCTGCCCAGAGAGGCTGTGGGGTCTCCTCCGGAGAGATTCAAACCCGCCTGGACGCGTTCCTGTGCCCCCTGCTCTGGGGGCACCTGCTTTGGCGGGGAGGGGTCTGGGGGATCTCCAGAGGGCCCTGCCAGCCCCTGCCGTGCTGGGAGTCTGTGCCGCTTCAGAGGATTTGCCTGGTACTGCGGTTTTGAAAAGTGCGTTAGTGCTACCTGACATAGATTTTTAAACCACCTAAACCTTCAGAGCCAAGGTGACGACAGTATTTATGAACAAAACCTTATTAGTCCGTGGAAAACCTGGGGCCACCACTATTCAGAAACTCACAGCAGTGCGAGCAGTTACGTACAGGCAGCGTTAGGCAAACCTTGGTTCTTCACAGACACAAGGGGAGGGGTAAATGTGTGAGGAGTAGTTCAAAGGTTACCCCAAGCTGCTTCCTTTCCTGGGACTGACGTTTAGGTAGGTCCCCTTTTCACTTAAGTTACTGTTATGTTCTTCTCACGACTGAAGGCAAACCCACTTGTCTTTAAATGTAAATCATACTTTAAAAGCCATAACGTTAACATGAGACATCTGAAATTTTAAAACATACTGCTATGCATTCACGATAGCTGGATAACTAATACCAGTGTTTATAAAGTATCTCTCATTGCACAAGGTCCCAAAAGACCTTCACAGATAATATCCTGTAGAAGTTACTGTAGGCTGTAACACAAAACATCTGGGCCGCGGCAGTTCAAAATTTCTATTTTAATTCCAGCTCTGCTCCCCCCTAAAGTCCATGGACTGTTTTGCCTTCCAGAGCTGAATTAAGCCCTTTGGTCCTTGAAAACAAAAGAGAAATGAATTACTACAGCATTGTTCAGCACCTCTTGCACAGACCAAGTTTTACTTGCATGTGCCCTGCCCAGATAGCTGACTGGCACATGCAGCGAACGCAGCTGAGGTTTCCACATGACGTACAGGCTGATTAGAAATACTGTTTCAGGTTACTGTGGGACATCTGGAAATTCCAGGTAAGTGTTACAAGGCTTCATAGCCTTGAGAAAGACCTCAGCTTCTGAGCAAACATGAATATATTTGGTAACCTTATGAGTGGCAGTAGAAAACAACCCCCGAAACCATTCATTCTATATTCACAAAATCATGGAAGTTCCCCAGAGTCAATTAGGTTAATGAATTCAAAAAGCAGGGTTCTTCCGTACTGCTTCTTGATCACAAAGGACACCACTAGAGAACAACAAGTGCTGGGAATAAACTACATGTGCACACAAGCAACACGATTTCTTGGGCTGCTTTTAACCCATAGGGGATGTAAGTTGAACACCGGATCTTGTGTGTTTCCAGCTTGTGTTCTGTGCTGGTTTGTGTGGGAGCTGGAGCCCACGTGGGGCTGGTGCCGTCGCTGCGGGCTGGGAGCACTGGGGGGTCCTAGGACCTGTACCCCTGGGCTCCCCAGGGCTCTTCAGCACCCGGGCTGTCATTAAGCAGCACTCTTGAGCAGCTGGTTTCAGCAGCAGCAGCAGCAGGGGTGGGTAACTGTCCCAGCATGGCTGAGGAGGAATCAGCAGAGCTGGCTAGGCTGTTTCACATTTCCACCACTTTTCGCTCTGTTTGAGACCAAGAAGACTTCCAGGATGCTTTGTTCCGGACTTGCAGGCGGTATAGGCTGGGCTGGGGAGGTAAGACTTCATCAAGATAAAAAATGCACATATGGGAGCATGAAAAATTGAAATAGAAAGGTTGCTCTGGCAGCTTTGGTGCAATTGTTCAAAACCAGAAATATTAGCTGGCTGGAGACCTGCTGATAAAGGTTTTCTTTCTGATGTTGTCTGTGTGATCCCCTCAGACATCCAGCCAGCAGCATTTTTCAGCAGGAAGATGAGCGGATAGATACTTACACTGTTCCTGCCTTTGTCTGCCTGTTCAATATGGTGGGATAAATTCAGCCAACAGGAGCTCTACTTTCACACTGCCTGTTCCCCAAAATGTGGAGTGTGTAATTGCAATCACCTGGGATGCAGAAACAGGAATGTCGATACAAATTGTTTTCTTCCCATCACTATGAGATGCTCAAAGCTTGGGCACTTTATTTGGCAACACTTAGGCGTTTTCTTGAAAGGTGCAAGGCAAGCCTTCCTGCTTCTACAGTCAAAGGATGCAAACAGCTTTTTTGGATAATACAAAGACAGAAAAAGACAAAATTGTGTCAGAGGTACAAAAATCTCTAAACTTCCCTAATACTCTGTGCTGTAAGTCACTATGGATAATGAAAGAAGATGGAGAAGAAGGGGAGAGAGTTGTCTAGAAAGGAATGAGAGTGGGAAGAAAGGAAGCTTGATTGTGAAGAGCAAGATAGAATACAAATTATGTAAGCAAAACAGACAGAGAATGAAAATAATGAACAAAAGAATAGGCTGGCAAACTTCATTAGAGCTGCAAAGCGTTTCTGTTTAAATCTACTTTTATTTCTGGTGATTTGCAGAAGTGAAAGTTAAAATGCATGTTAGATCCCTCCAGCCTTCCTACATGGTTCTCGACTATGAAATACAGTGTACAAATCCAGCAGTACCTGCCTGCTTTAACTGAGAATCTGTCCCATGGAAACGAGTATGACCCCTTCTGCGTTGCACAGCCATTTTCAGGACAGGACGGCTAACTGGGGCAGACAGCGGATGACTTTTAATGATACCATCTGTATCATCTTCTACAATTTTTCAGATTGCTGTTAATACCTCAAGCAGTCATGTTGTATCCCTACAGACAGTAAACAGAATGAATTTTGCTTTTCTGGACATTTTCCTTCACCGTCCTGTTTTTAAAATTCTAGAGGCCATTCACAGAATTTGCTGAGGGCAAGTGCTGCTTCAGTTGCATTGCCTTTGCTACCGATGATTCTAAGGCAATATAGAAGTCATCTTCCTTGTGTCCTTTTACATCTTGCAGATTGTGAATCTCCACGGCACTGATTCAGAGAGCAGCATATTCTTTCCCTTTGTGTTGTCAATGATGAGACGCCTCATTCTGCTTCAGGGGATTTTGCTAGGTGACTCTCAGGGGAGGTGTTTCCACTCTTGTTCCTGCAAACCACTCCAGCAACAGCCTGAGAATGTAAGCCTTAAGTCAGAGGGAGGACTACCGCAGTAGCATAATATTAACTGATCCAAATTGCCAGTGGTATCACCTAAAGGATTAAACTTCCCTTAATTCTGCTAAAGTCTTAGTGGTTACTAAATGACTATCATGAAATGATCCTTTAAATTATTTCTGATTTTATATAAAGCATATACAACACTTTTCTTGGCAGAGCCATTCAAATCATGCTGCATATCAGAGGTAGAGTTTAATCCTTTGTGAATTTCTGTGGTATTCATGGAGGGGAGAACATCTTAGCACGTCATTCTTTGTGGGAATGAATCAGTGAGCCCCAGTATCTTCAAATGGTTTAAAATGTCTTCCTGTGGATTTCTCTGAAATATGTTTCCAGATTTAGATGAAACATGTATTGAAGGAAAACCTTCCAGGAAGCTTTTACATGAAGATCAGGGATTACAATAGAGGCTTGTATTGCAGTAATAATGTACAGGAACATGTATAGCTAACAAAGAGTTACTAAAGGCTTGGGAGAAACCCCACTGCCCATACAATGAATGGCAGAATTCATTTCTCCACTTATTTCATTGGTAGCAGCATTTCACCTTGAAGCTGTGGCTCATACATTACAAATACCTGTGTATCCTTCATCACAATTAGCACCGGAGATCCCGGCTGTAGCGGCAGCCTGCAGCCGGGTTCCCGGCGGTTTCCATGCGGGTGGCAGGGGTCTGCTGTTTAACTTGGATAGGGCACAGCTCAGTTAGCGTCAGGACCAGAGAACTTCTTCCCAAAGATCCTGTTAGATCAAAAATATTAACTGTGCTTTCAGATTCAAGGGATAGAGAATCATGAGATATGTTTGGTTTGGGTCTGTAATCTTTAATCTTTTTTTTTTTTTTTAATCTTACACTTGTCAATTCTCTATCAACCTTATGTGAACAGGATCTTAAAATAAGCATGCCATACCCTGAGCTGGTATAACTGCAAGGAATATGGAAGTGAAACATCTTGGAAAGGTTTAAAGAAAACACCCCATGTGATAGTGTTACACTGCTTCTAATTAAAACACTCCTGTAGTTGCGTACTTCAGTTGTGTTCTGAAATCTGTCACTGGACATGTGCCTGCTGAACAGAGCCCAACAGACCTTATTTACAAATATTTACTTAAGCAAGTTACTTGTATCCGAGCACACTTTGTGCGGATAGTTATTCATAACGCTTCTGAAGGAGTCTAAAGGCTGCAGTCACAGAAATCCTGCTGAAATTCAGTAGCTCCTGGGTCCTTCTATGTTTGAATTCAAATACAGTTTGAACTTGCCTTTATGTTGTATCTCATTTTCTATTTAAATATACCTGCTGCATTTGACCTCATGGATCATAAATCCGCTTGGGTAGGTGTGAATTTGTGGCACATCCATTACTTCCCTCTGAATTTGGTCTTGTTTGCTGGCCTCCAGTAGGTTTGTATCCAGGAATATTTTAATCTCTTCCTCCAAAGCAACTTTTTCATACCCTAGGGACACCTTTTATTTGGGGCTTTTAACGTTATCTGGACTACGTGATGCTACTAGCAGATCTGGATTGTCAGCCCACTGAATTTTCTCATGAACATGCCACTGATACACAGCTATGCTTTGCTTTAAAACCTTCTGTCCCCGAGGTGCTGTCTGACTGCTTGTCAGATATTTGCAGCTGGATGAGCAGCAATTTTCTGTAGCTGAGTGGCAAAGACAGAATTTTCTTCTGCTCCATGGAAGCAATTAGCTGCCANGTGGATCATAAGTCCGCTTGGGTAGGTGTGAATTTGTGGCACGTCCATTACTTCCCTCTGAATTTGGTCTTGTTTGCTGGCCTCCAGTAGGTTTGTATCCAGGAATATTTTAATCTCTTCCTCCAAAGCAACTTTTTCATACCCCAGGGACACCTTTTATTTGGGGCTTTTAACGTTATCTGGACTACGTGATGCTACTAGCAGATCTGGATTGTCAGCCCACTGAATTTTCTCATGAACATGCCACTGATACACAGCTATGCTTTGCTTTAAAACCTTCTGTCCCCGAGGTGCTGTCTGACTGCTTGTCAGATATTTGCAGCTGGATGAGCAGCAATTTTCTGTAGCTGAGTGGCAAAGACAGAATTTTCTTCTGCTCCATGGAAGCAATTAGCTGCCACAGCTCTCAGTGCTGGGGGAGGATGTTAGCAACTTGACCCTTTGATGTTTGGACCCAGAAATTATTCAGGTTTATTCTGTCATCCAGATGAAATTTATCTTATCCAGTGCTTTCATCTAGAAGTAGCTGGTGCTGCAGAGGAGGGGCAGAAGTCACACTGATCCTGCACCCTTATAATTCACTACTGGTTGAATGTCCTGACTGACATCATGAGGAACTGGCTGCTGTGGGGAAACAACTCAATCAGGAAATACAGGGGGCTCAGCCAGCCATCTCCCGCTTGCTTACAGGTGACACAAAACTCAGTTTCTGCATCAGAAGCAGGACCGAAAATACCATTTTTATCTTCAATCCAGTAAAGAGCAGAGCTTATTTCTGGGATCAGGTAGCCTAGTGCGAATGCAGTAACAAGTTAACGTTTATAGTAATATATCATAGAATCATATATATGAGTACTTGAAGTTCTTGATACATCATTGCCAAAATAAAGCAGCTGCATTGATGAGCACATTTCAAGGCCTGGCCCAGAGCCTTTTAGCATCAATAAGATTTCCATTTATTTCCTTCGGCTTTGGAAAAAGCACCTACAGAAACAAGACAGAAATTAAAGTGGATGCAATCTGATTTGACTTAACATCTACAGTGGAGAAATCCAATGAAGTATCAGCCTTGTGCAGTCCATAAAAGCATATGATAGCTTTTTAAAGTCATAACAGGCATCCACAGGAGGGGCCACCAGAAGCTGCATGGAGGACACTGAAAGTTTGGGTCCTTTCCTGCCTGTTTTTTATCTAAGACAAAGAAATTTGCACAGCTGATTTGTTCACCCAAAATAGGCAAAAGGTGAGGGAAATACCCCAGACAAACAGACAGGAATAACAGGTTGCTGTAATGAACTGTCAGGACGGAACGTTTAAAAAATTTTTTTTTTTTACAACTAGGTCTTTCCATCTCGCCCATTCAGAAGGTGAGTACTCATGCAGGTTTTTCTCAACTGTTTTATTTACTTTTGAGATAAAATTTACTCTCGAGCAGAGAGACAGCGACAAGGCAGTGTAACCTGAGGAGCACTGGTACATTGTCTTAAGTGTAGTGGAAGTGGTAGGGAACTGTGACAAGAACTGTCCCCTAAACTCTTTGTTCCTCCCTTCCAGGTCTTCCAGACAAAGAATGGCATTGCTGGACAGAAACCATGATTGTTTCTTTGTCAGAGCCTAGACGGTGGCTGTGGAGCAGTTAATGCTAATCTTAGGTTTTGCAGGCTTCTCCCCCAGCTCCAGCTGGGAAAATGCTGCTGTTCGAACTTCTGTTGGATGCCTGACCCTGTTTTCACAATGCTGCTGCTGCAAAGGTGCCAGTGGGCTGGCTTTAACTGTTCTGCCATGAAGTTCAGCAACAGGATGAAATGGAAAGTAACATTGCAAAAAAATTAAGATAAGCAAGCTGAAAAGGAGTAAATAACCTTATTATAAATAGTTATTAAGTAATTTGCTTAGCCCCTTCAAGAAAGTGCTTTGCTTATGGGGATCTAAGCTTAAATAACATCCATTGAAAATGACCTTGTAAAAAAAATGATTAGCTCAATTTCTGTAGTGCTGCTTGTTGATAATAGCCAATTTGTGACTTTGTTCTCTGTGAGACTCAGAATTATTTTCACAGTTGATAACTGGTTCACTGTTCACGTGATGCAGCTTTATGGAAAATTAACATGTTCTCCAGGATGGGGAATAGGTGTATAGAGACATGGTTTGTCATTGCTTTTTTTCAAACTGTTTTGTCTTTCTTTTAGCAGCCAACAAAAATATCAAAAACCTTCTGAGGAAAACGTTCAGTCACCTAGTTGAATTAAATATGGAAAAAGTACTTCTACTTCATTGTGAAGTACAAATAAATATACTAAAGGAGGGTGTAGATAATGCTAATAATATTGCAAGACTGCTGTTTCTTCCCTCATGAAGAACTTATCTCCTCCTCTAGCAGAAGGGATTAAACAAAAAAAAGTGTATGCTAGTTGTTTTGGAGAACAACAGCTGCATACCATGGCGGGAGTAAGACTTTCAAACCACTGGCTTGGAAAAATAATTTTGCATTTGGCTATAGGGCGTTATTTTGCATCCCTTTAAAATACTATTCCTAGGGGAAAAGAGCCTGCCTCTACAAATATTCTGTTGAGTCATTCTATTGTTTCATCTGTGCTTAAGGTATGAGATTTCAGATGTAGACTTTGGGATGTGAGGATTAATTTATTAGGTTTTTTAAAACGTTAATAGTTGTACTGTGAAGACAAGAACTATTTAACAACTTTAAATTTTCAGTTAGGTTCAGAGTTAAAATACAGCCTCACACCTCTTCCCTGAGGTTAATAGTGCTGGGCTTACGAATTTTGGTTCATTAAGACATCTGCACATTAAAGTTTTGTACAGCATGGGTCTACTATCTGTGAGTCATCGAAATCTGCACGTATATTGCAGATGGGCTGGATTATTAAACTATGTTTGGTACTCAATAATACCTTAGGACCTTTTGAAATTGCAGTATTTAGGTGTCTGCATTTTGAGCAATGTTTCAGGGACAGCCTGCATTATTCCTATCCCCTGCAAACTATGTCGGGTGCTACTTCATTGGTGGGAAAAGTTAAGAGTTACTACTTGAGTCCTAAATCTCTTTGCTTTCGAGATCACCTCCCTCCACCTTTCATGGCAGAGAAGTTGTGATGTGGAGTCACTATAACAAACATCACTGTCCTAGCATAAAGGGGAAGTAGGGAATGCCAGAGCAGTCTACATCAAACTTACTCCAGAATTCACTTCCCAAAGTGGCCTAATAAAGCGCAGAGCTGATCACCTGCAAGTCACGCTGCAAGACCCAGCTCTTCTCCCAGCCACCTTCTGTGGCAGGGAGACCACTGGAAGTGAAGAAATAGAACATCAGGAGTCCACTTATTTGGGGATTTTTTGACGTTGATGTGGTGCATTATGCACATGTTCCTGCAAGTTTGTATAGATGCTTTTAATGTGAAAATCGATTAAAATGAGTCATTCTTTGTCTGTATATACTGCATTTACTCAGCTTTTGGAAGAAGAAAAGCTAATGAGATCGAATATAATGAACAGGCTTGTCTGATGAGATGCTATTTGACTTCTAACACCTCTCTCCTTGCAAATGCCATTACAGCAGGTAATGCAAAGTGGAGAAAACCATACACTTCTATCCTGCCTCACTAACCTCTTCCCAAACACGATCGTTCTTCTGCCTTCTTCTAGCATACTCGTTCTCCTTTGCCTCTTACAAGTTTAATTAAAGATTAGCATCATAAAGAGATTTCAAAATCAAAGAGGTCCAACTGTGATTCACACAACTGTGAGGATGCCCAGATATGAATGTGTTTCCTTTACCGTTACAGGATCCATCTGTTTAGACTCCCACTCTTCAAAGTGCAGAGCACATGAATAATAAACAGGTGTTTGGTGAACACAGGGATGGGCTGTAGCTTTGGAAACTGTCCGTAGTCTGAAGCATTTATTCACGGAACAAGCATGAAATTGGTCTACATAGTAAGTTTTAACAGATCTTAACACACGTGAGCTGTGATTGTACAAGTAATTCTGTAGGTGAGAGGGGCAGCCTTTGTAACCTTTTTGCTTAAACTGACAGTAAATGAGATAATTGGTATGGGATATATCGAGCGGCATGTGAATCTGACTACCAGGAATTTCATTCAAAGACACATAGAGTAAATGGAAAAGCTCTTACTGACCGCAGTGAGATTTGGACAAAGTATTTACTTCCAAAAATCCATCAAATAATCCTGAGATAAAAATAACCTTTAGCTGTTTCCGACTTAAGCCACGTTTCAACCAGTGATGCAAGCAGGGAAGAAGTTCTAAATTCCACTCTGTCTCCTGAGCCATGCTTTTCTTGCCAAGTTTATAGTTTCAGCTCTTGTTTTGTGATTATTGGTGTCACAGCTCAGTTTAATTATAGATATTCAGTTACATAACTCTCCTCTCTTGAACGTCTTACTTTTTTTCTGTTAAGGACTTTATAAGTAGAGACTGTGACCCTGATGGTTGGGAAGTACACTTATGTCCAGGGGAAAACAGTCTGAAAGCTTCTACTGGAGAAATGAGTCTCCAAGAGACCTGAGTAGAATAACGGCCTTCATGCATCATGCATGCAGACATTTCACACAGAAGCGTGAAGCCACTACCCCTTCCCATAAGATTTCCTGTTTGCTTCAACTACAACACTGAGCTGTAAATTTAGTTTTGAAAATCTAAGGTTCTTTTACCTTGATATTAAAAATGGAAACAAAAAACCCCCACTCCATTGCAATTACAGAAAAAATACTGTAGGGGATCCTGCTAGAAAGTGCAAATTTGTCTAACTGATAGCCAGGAATCTGTTTTTGCTAATGACATCTGTGCAGCAAACCTGCTGATTTCATTAAGGGAATTTTCTTTCTCCCTTCTGAAAAGTGAAGAGCGTGACTGGTTCCTATATCTACTGGATGGTTCCCTCCCTCCAGCAAAAAAACTTCTTTAAGCTTTTACTGGTTTTAACTGTGAAGAGGCATAACTATTTGAAAAACGATGCATTCATAACTAGAGCAAGGTACTTGGCACAAGGGAGTCTTCATTATTCTACTATACCCTTTGTACTACAGCAGTGCTGGGTTCATTTAACAGGAGGCTGCTCTGGCAGCTATGGGTGATGCTTTCCTGCATGCAAGTGCTGCGACAGCACCTGAACAATGATGCAACAGCCTCTCAGTCTGTTGCCATCATCTGCAGCCACGGAGCCTGCATGTCCTGATTCTCAGTCCAATCAATCATCCGATGATGCCATCTGTGCTGCTTGTGTAATTTTCTGTTTTATTAACAGCCAATGCCTCTCATGGATATATATTCCACATACAAATAAACAAACTGCAAGAACCAAACCAACATCAGATGTCAGAATTCAGTATGCACCAAGTGAGTGTCTAGCTTATCTGAAACCAATAAAAAACCCCTCCTTCTTGTTTAAGGCAGCTGATCTGGAATTTTGTCCAGAAGATAATATAACCCAGAACATTTTCTGCAGCAGTGACCACTATATCCTGTGAAATACTGAGGGCTATTACATGTTCTGTAACAGCAAGACAAAATAAATCTGGATAGAACAGCTGTGGTTCTCTCTCCATGCCTGCACAAAGAATTCTCTCCTGATAAAACCTCCAAATACTTCTGGTTTCTAGATTTGCAAAGTGCCTTCTGTTAACCATATGGGTGCACATTGTTAGCAGTATTAATTTCTCTAATGACAGACAGGATTTTGAAAGGTATACACAAGAATATGCATGCTACTTTTTTCAATGCTTCGAATTACAGAAAACTAACAAAAATCTAGGAAGTCCTAGGAGAGAAACCCTCATCCCTCTACTGTAGAAGAAAGCCCCATAAGCTGAGTTTAGGAAGTACTGCTAGAAATTCTAAACAAAGCACCTGCTTTTAATACTTTGGCACTTTACATTATAACCTAGTAGGAGCAGCAATCTGTCATATCCAAATTCTGTCATTCATATTATTCAGCACTATTTGTGTCTCTTTATGCAATGTCTATAGTTCTCTCAGTAACAATGGCTTATTTGTTTCATTCTTGCATGGCAAAGGCATGAATAAATACATCTCATACTTCATCACAACCACCCAGAAACCCCTTGTACTAAAGGCATTTTAATTCTCATGATCGGCAGGTTGTGTGTTTACAAAACAATAGGTATGTTGTCCTCTTAATGGTGCAGATGGTGTGTTCTTCTGATGAGGTCTGAGTGTGCAAGAAAAATAAATTTTCATTATTAAATTAATTTTAATGTTCTCAATAAATTACTGGGTTATTTCATTCACAATTTCTGCTCTTTGTAATTCAGAACCAGATGGGAAACAACAAGTTTACATTCAATTCAAAGCTTATTACAGCGGATGGCAGATACTTTCAAGAGCAGAATCAGTTTTTGATGGAAATAGGATTTTGCATGCACATCTGTTACTTCCATAAAACTCTCGAGTCCAGTAACCGGGCAGGTCCTCAGCACAAACAAAGCGTGTTGGCAGCGTGTTCTGACAAGTTCGCAGGTCACAGGCTGTAAAATATGACGAAATTACTTTACTTGCTGCAGACAACTTCAGATTTATTTATTTGTTTATTGCTTTGCAAGGGTACTGCTTGTGATAATCGCCAATTCTTTTCCAAAGGGACATAGACAGGTACTAGAAATAAACGTTGGAACCAATAACAGTAATATCCTTTCTCCAGAACATATTATTTATTTGAGTCAATAGGTGATGAAAGATATAACACTTCACCTGCAGGTCACTGTTTTCAGTCTGATCTACGTCAGTAATGACCAAGCACTATCATCCATCTTCTCCTAGGCAGCCTATGCAAAATAATGACTAGATGGTGTCTGTGGAGTCCCTGGAAGACATTTTCTACACTAGAGGAGTTACTATCATAGTTACCACCAATTAACTCTTGGGGAAAGAGCTGAGGGGAAAAATGGACTGCCATAGAAAACGAAATGCCTCTTCACGATCGTGATTCAGTCCCTTTGGGTAAGACCAGAGTCATGCTTATAGTACTGCCTTCAAGGATTATATTATGCATGAATTAAAAAGCAAATGCTTCTTCCCCAGCAAAATACAATCTTTCTACTCTTCTACAAATATTTTCATGACTTTCCTACTAATGAAGAGTTTCCAGTCTTTAGATTTCTCAATGCCGTAACAAGTTTTGGCTTCACATAAGTAAAAAGGAAGACCGGTTATCTAGATGAGTTGCTTAACTATGGGATAATTTTTGGCTTTCTTAGACCGATGATCACTAGTGTGTTGAGGTGTTAGTACTTGGTCCAAGATCTGCTGCAGTTTGATTACCATTTCGCATATATGTAGTGTAGCAAGTAACTGTCATATCCAATACGAAACACAAGAAATCCTGAAGAAAAGACAAACTTTCTGGAGAACTTCCTATGAGTTGTTCAGGGCCCAAGAAATGCCACTTGATCACTTGTTATGTGCCGTACTGCAGCTCTTCTCACACCTGTTTCACATTTTTGTCCTTTTGCAGAATTTTGTGCCGGGCAGGTGCCTGATGATTTCAGTACTAACTGAAGTGATGATATCGAAATGCCTCTCTGTATCACTTTTGAACCTAGAGCTGATTGTCTGGCATTATTGCTTGTATCAAAAAGCTGCCTGTGCAGTTGTCACTTGGTGGAAAACTACAAATCGGTCAGATTCTTCTTTTTAATGTTTTTCTCCTCCTCTGAGTCCTCTATGTATTGAGAGCAACATAATTCAGAGACTTCCCTCCTTTATTTACATGCTGAATATGAAACTTGATTAATTCAAGGGTCAGTCTTTGCATTCAGCCAAAATTAGGTCCCTCTGTCTATCAATTGAAATTTTATTCTAATTAGCATGAAGTGTGACACACATGAGCCCTACAGGGAACAGGGAAAGGAATGTTGTCTTTTAAAAGAAGCTTCTTGAACTCTACGTTCCCTGTACTCTTTCTTTCCCCTGTGGAAAACCCAGGCTCAGATCGCAAAGAACAATTTGAGAACGTTTGCTCTAGTTTACTAAATCCATTCATTTCTTTTTAGTTCTCTAACATTCACACACATATGCAGGAAATAGAGCGTAGAGCTACAAATCAAGGAAAAACCTGGGTTAATTTGTCTCTGCAACGTGTGTTGATGCTAAAGGGCATATGAACTTTTAAATGTTACTCTGTTCTTTTCATATACCCACAGATTCTTCTCAAATACCATACCACAACATGCCAGCCTCTTGCTCAACATTAGGTCACTAGCCATGATTATGTCATTTTGGAGATTTCTTTGTATTGGCACGGTAGCTCACTTGCATACTGGAGTTTAATTTTTTGCTGGCTTAGTGGCACAGCCTACGAGACCAGTTCATAATACATATATATTAAGATCTGTGTTTACCTGAGGCTTAATGAGCCTCCTGAGTTCATGATGACAAATCACGCCATGCTGAGAGGCAGGCGGTAGAAAGACACTTCCCATGCTGCTGGGGAAGCGCTGGCAGACTTCCGAGATTTCAGGTCAAACTCCCTAGATTACTATTTCATTCCTTTATTTTCTCTTGCTCATTTTTGATATTTCACTTAAAATGGTAATGTTTGAGGTACAGGCCTTCTGCTTGAAACAGCCACCCTGGAAGGACTGTTTGATGTAAAACCCAGAGCCTTAAATTGTCCATGTGGTCATAAATTACTACACCTCACACTGTGAGAAAAATGCTTCATGCTATGGCTACTATCACATGAGAAGAGAAAAAGAAATAAACTCGATCATTTATTGTATTCCTGGATCATTGGACTTGATGATCTTAAAAGTTCTTTTCCAACCAAAATGGTTCTATGATTCTGTAATACACCTTGAAATTGTTCTGTGCAGAGCAAGAGCAAAGGAATTAAGCATTATCCATCAGCAAATCACATTTATTGCAGCATCTTTTTATAAACGCTCAGTATTTGCAACAAGAGTGGCTTATTTCAATTCCGTTCTTTTTAACCAGTGGCTGACATCGCCGGTTTCAGTTCTGCCTCTGAACCATTCTGCCTGCCTGGGCTCCAAACACTCTGCAGGGAAGGTCGGCGCCTGCCTTCCTCCAGACGGCGCCAGGTTTGCAAGTGTCATTGCGAGCAGCTATTTTACAGAATCTACCCTGTAAAAAGCGAGGATTTTTACTCATTTGCCAGTGCCTCATGTTTCTAAAGAACCAAAAGTACTTTTATGAAACGTTTGAAGGTAAAATGAGATCATGTAACAGTATAAAGTCCTACATTTAAGAAAAAGCTAGTTGCATCTCCGAGAAGTAGCTGAAACACGAGCTGTTGTATGATGTAGCAAAATGTGCCTGTTACTTTGCTGATAAATGCATTTCAGACACTTGCCAGGGCCACCCAAGCCTGTCCGAGCTGCTTGCTTTAATATTCAGCACTGTGCTGAGGTGAGGTCATGTATTTGGTATTTTATTTCCACTGAAAAGAGGATGGGACCAGACTCTTCAGTGGAGCCCAGTGACAGGACAAGGGGCAATGGGCGCCAACTGGAGCACAGGCAGTTCCACCTGAACATGAGGAGGAACTTCTTTGCTGTGAGGGTGACAGAGCTGACCCAGGCTGCCCAGGGAGGCTGTGGGGTCTCCTTCTCTGGAGAGATTCAAGCCTGCCTGGACGCGTTCCTGTGCCCCCTGCTCTGGGGGCACCTGCTTTGGCGGGGTGTGGGAGTGGGGGATCTCCAGAGAGCCCTTCCAGCCCCTGCCGTGCTGCGAGTCTGTGATTAAGTGGTGCAGTTTCAGGTGAACATGTGCTACCCCGACAGACCAGCCACAGCCCGTGCAAGGCCTCAACCTGGAAAACAGGTGATTTTGGTGCCTTGTGTCCACCTCCCCGGTCACTCCTGTGACAGACACATGCCCGTCTCTCCGAGGACAGCTGCCTTCAGCGCCCCGGGCGAGGCTGCCGCACAGCTGCGGCGGTCAGGGCACGGTGCCGGGGCGGGGCTGGGGGTTTCCCCCGCACGGGTCTGGCCGCGGCCCCTTAGCGGAGGCTGCTCGGCAGCGGCCCCCTCAGGCGGGGCGCTCCCGCTCTTCCCGGGGCAGTGAGGGAGCGCAGCGCCGGGCCCGCCTCGGCGGCACCGCCTCGGCGGCACCGCGTGCCTCGTCCTCCCCGCGGCCTCAGGCGGCCACGGCGCCTCAGGAGGCAGCCGCCTGCCCGGGGCGGCCCTGCCCCGGAGAGGACGCAGCCCGGCTGGGGCGCCCGCGGCTTTTCCTCGCCCGGGAACCTCCTCCATCCCGCAAGGGCGCAGAGGGGCTTATTTACGAACTCTTCGCGGCCAGTGCGGGGCACGAGCAGCAGCTTTTGAGCAAAAGCAAGAAAAAACGTTTTTTCCGTTGGGATCTCTGTGTTCCGGGCTAACTTGTTGCAGTGATGGCGGAGAGTAAGTGGGTTTCTCTGTGCCGGGCACGCAGCCCTGCTTGGGGGTAAGAACCCGGTATGCAGTGGAGGGCGAAGTCAGGTCCTTCCTTGTCCCCTTACAGGCGGCAGCGAGCGAATCGTCTCACTCGTGTTATGTCTGTTTGTGCTTCTGTTGAAATGAAGATTATTGTTTTATGCTAATAGGCGAAGAACAAAGTAAATATAAGGCACGTTTTTGTTTGTAAAGTGCCATATGCAAATCCCTCAAATTGTTTATCCGCTGTAAAGAGGCTTTGCCTGGGAAGAGTAAATGCCGCAACACTCATCTGCGTGACCTTGTGTGTGTTTTTCAGAGAGCCTGAGTGGAAGAGCAGAACCGTCCCTGCTGCGGAGCCGGCGGCTGGGCGGCCCTGCAGCCGCCGTGTCCATGTGCTGCCAGTGCGGCCCTGGCCTGTGGCATCCTCGCTGCGGGGCTCAGCTGGTGGCTCAGGGGTTCGGTAAGCTCCCATGCCGTCTGGGTCCCCTCGATCCCCTTCCGTTCGCCTCTCCCACCATGCCGGTTCCTGATGTCCTGCTGTGAAAGCTCACAGGTGGTGGCAAAATCCTGCGTGGTGCTGTTGGTGTTTTTCTTCCTTCTTTCTTTTGGAAGTGGAACCATCTGATCAGAGTTTTAAAAGGCAGAAGGTGTTGCAGAGAGATTGACTGAAAGCACGAGGCCTGCTTTGCTGATTCATTAGCTCACAGGGCGGTTGCTTTGGCTGTCAGAGCTACGTGAATGAATTACACTTTGCGGGGCTAAATTGATCTCAAAAAAATCCTTGTTGAACAGATACAGTTCATAGAAAAAAGCTGTTTGAAAGAGGTCGGTGAGTGATGCTTCCTGGTATTTCCATAGCCTTTCTGCTCTCTCTTGGCCTTCATGTATCTCTGTTCAAGTGTTTCTGGGATGCTCTGAAACATTTTTTTTCCTTTTTTTCTCACCAGGAAAGTAGCAATGTGGTAAGAGTGATGAATGCATGAAGATTGATAGCTTCGGGTCACTGTGGTTCTCTAGTGTTCAAAAGATATTCCTACTGTAGAAGGCCTAAATCAGAAGCAAAATGTAGATTTCCAGGGCTGGCGGTTAAGCAAGTGGTGGCAAAGTCTGGTTTATCTCACTATAGTGTATTTGGTCCTGTATATCCTGGCAAGCTTCATTCAGTCAGTATATATTTTCTGAGATACAGTGAAATGAGAACCTGAGAGATCTAAAAGAAGTGGATCAGAAGAGAAGTAATTTCACTGTAATTTTTTGCACATCTCGTGGCAACCACTATTGCTTTTCACAGCAATACCCAGTAGAGTTCTGTAGGAAGTATCTCATTTTTTCTTTTGTCAGCTCCAGAGGTTTTGGATTTGGCTCGACTGGGGTAATTTTGACAATAGTTTCTGTCTTGTTAGTGTAACTGACAGGGCTAGGTACGTGACTCTGCAAATGCCTGGCGTGGTGGGGAGTGTCGTGATATCTTTTGTCACTTCTGTTGTCAGGTTTGTGGGTGACACTTCGAAGCCACAACAGATTCTGACTTTTTGTAACAATAGTATGTTCACTTCCCCAGTCTGAAATGAGTCTTTGTTATGCAGTAAGGAAAGAAATAAGAGCCAAAACCTCCTTGTGCTCACCTGGTGAGTTTGGCCTAAGAAATGTGCACTCAGGGAAGGTTGCATCTATGGTTTTTCTAGGCGATACTTCGTCAATGCTTTGCCAGCCATCTGCAAAATGCCAGTCACTGCCAAGCTTTAGCACTGGCAGACACTGAAGAGTATTTTTCATAGGCATGAATTTCATCCTAGATGCACACCTTTTCCAAACAACTACATCATGTAGAGTAATAAACTCTGATCAGCAAGAGCCAAAACAGAATGCATTGTATTTTTTGTTCCCACTTAAACTGTGTGTCTTCCTCCTTCTGCAGTGCTTGGCAGTAGGGCTTCCCTTAAGGTTTATTTGAGCTGCATTTGAAACTAGGGGCAACTTGGGATTTCTTGTAACGCATTTCAGAGGAAGAGGGAAGGTGAATTTCTCAAGACTTTAAATTCTGTAAGAGGGAACCAGTGACTTGGAAGTATAATCTGTGCTTCCACCTAGAAAGTTAGAGGACAAAGGCAAGCTACTGCGTGATTTTAATGAAGACCTTGGCAAGCAGTGAAAATTTTCCTGCCACTATCCTGGCCTGTAGATGAGCCTCAGAAAAAGACCAAGAAGTGGGGAAAAAGTCGTAGATATCAAAGTTCTCATTCCCAGTGCTTGAAAGGCCCCAGGCGGGAGTAATTGCAAAATACTTAAGATCTTATTGTTACAAGATCGCCACATCTTGTTTTAAAATTATGGTGCAATAATCTTCTTTACTGATGTGAAGAAGCTTGGTGAATTAAAAAAATACTAATAAAGAGTAGTTAGGAATGGTTGTATTTTCAGTGGAAATAATCGCATTACTCTTGCTTGTAATATAGTATCTAATATTGCGGCATGCTGCTGCAGTATTCTTGCCTCTTGGAAATAGAGAGTGGAACAGTCTCCATCAAGAGTGCAGAGCTTCCACATTAATAGTTGAGGCGCTGTTATCAGCGGTGAGTGTGAAGGAATTGTGACAGATCCTGGATTTTTGCTGCAGGGAGAAAAGGTGTGTGACTGGGTGTGGGAGGAAGCCCTTATGGTACTGTGAAGAGCTGGTGTAAACAAACTGAAACTCCGTAAGGCTGAATTTACTTGAAGAACAAAAGAAAGTAGGCACTGTTCTGACTTCTGCTGTGACTGAGTGGTACGTTGCAAGTGGTAAATGGTATTTAACTCGTCTCTCTCCTTTCATATTGGAGCCTTACGAACTGGTCCCCAGGAGGAGTTACTGTGGATGCAGTACCCTGAATGGGCTTGCGGTTCCCAGCGGCGTCGTTTCATCAGGGAGGAGCACTAGGTTTGATGTGCCCCTGTGGGGCCCTCCTGCCTTGGTTCAGCATATTCTCTGCAATGACTTCAGTAGTGGAGTGCTTCTATGATGATATCTGGGATAGGCTTCCCGTGCCCTCAGAGGCCTCGGTGCTGCTGGTGCCGCAGCCACAGAGGGATGCTGCAGTGCTGCATGGAGCAGGTTTGAGCTGAAACTCCCTGTGGTGCTCTTGGGAGCACCTGAAACAGTGTTACCCCTGTGATCTCCTGAGGTCCTTTTCAGCTTTGCCTTTCTGTGATTCCTCAATGCCACTTGCATATTTTACCTTGTTTCCTTACAAGGGTCTTAAAAAATTCCTTATACTTAGCTTTCTGTGGTGTTTTTGCTAAGAAGGTGTGAGTTACTCTCTCCTTATGTATCGTGGTGCGTTGTTGGTGGCACAAGATTTTTCATGGAAGGAGACAAAATTTTTCATAGTTTTTGGCATGTTGTTTTATCTCAAACTTCCAAGAGATTCAAAGGAAGAACAGGGGCTAATTATATACTGGGATTATGTCGGCTGAGCACAGAAACGTCGTGATTTGCATGCTGTTTCATGTGAAAGGGAGGGCAAAATCGGAGACCGTGATACAACTGTAAAACTTCAGACTTTGTGGTGTTCCTCACAGATACTGTGTGTTGTGATGCAGATTCTTACAGCCCTTGAAGCAAATTAGCATCATCTAATTGGATAAATGATGAGAATGTTTATGCTTAGTTTTTAAGTATCTATATCTATGGCTTGGCAAATGACATACACTTCTGTGTATTTGCATGAGTGGCATGTTAATGTCAAAGCATATATTGCTTCATTTTTAAAAGTTCTGTCCTTAATCTGTTCGTTGCATTTCGTTACCACCTCTAGGTCATTAGTGAAGTGACACCCAAGGGGTAAGTGGGAAATTGAATGACAATGTAGGTGATGTTTGACATTAGCCAAATGTCAGGCTTTCTGATGGAAGCATCAAAATTAATCTGAAAATGTTGTACCAGTTTTAGTCATTTTCCTAAGAGATTGAAAATACAAGAGGCAGGCTGATGGCATTTTGATTATAGTCTCAAATTGCAAAGACCTTACAGAACATACCTTCTCCACTCACGTAATTAAAACCTGCTGTCACCTTGATCTTTATTATATTCTTCTGTGTCCTGGCAGGCCTCTTAAGTTTTGTGTGCTATTGATTCTTGTTGTTTGAGCAAATTTGATACGTGAATATTGCTCAGATGAGCAAATGTCACTCTCATTTTGTGTTTAAGGGGAAAGATACATGGTAGAAGCAGCACTCCAAGATTAGCAAGTAACCGGTGCCCAAATGAGCGCAAGAAAGTGCGTTCAAGTCATGACTCATCAAAATCCTTAAGCACATGACTAGCTTTAAGCCCTTGGGTTAATCCCACAGAATGTGGTTCTTGAGGCTGACCTTAGGACCAGAAAGGCTGTTTGTAAAGACAGAAACCTCAGGTGTGACCCCAGCTCACCCCCCTGTGCGCACCAGACTCTGCAGGGCTAAGTGTGGCTCAGCTGCTTGCTGCATCAGCATCTCCCCAAAAGCCAGCTGGGTTGAGGAGCAAGTCAGGATCGTAGATGCTTTCAAAAGCACTCTGAGTGGTGTGGATATAGCCATGGGCTACTGTGACTGCTCAAGGGTGCTAGTAGACTACTGAATCGAGACCCAAGACCCATCTGAGCCTGAGAAGTCATTCTTGTTCCTCGTACCTGAAATGAGAAAAAAACCCCTTACCTACCCTGTATAGTTACTGTTTAAGCTACAGTAATGCATTCTCAGCATCTAAAGAAGTCTATCAAATATATAAGCCTGTTGATCTAAGGATTGGCAGTGTCTTGTAACAAAAAAGTAAAATTATTCCTTGCATGCTGCTGACAAGTCCAGCTTATGGTTTATTAGCCATGGAGGGCAGGAGGAAAGCTGGCGGCTGCAGGCTGTTGGGCACCATCGCAGCAACATGTTGCTTGAGCCCAGCTTCAAAAGACTGACTGGTCCTTGTCCTGCAAACCTCCCCTTTTGGGTGCTTCATCTGCAGTGGTGTTAGGTGAGATGCCTCACGGGCACAGCCATGCTGGGCAGCGGGAGTGTGTTAAGTTTTGTGAACTGATGTGCAGCACTTAAAGAAAAGCTTGCGCTTCAACAGATGCCTCTCTTTAGAGCTGCTGCTGCTGCTTTATCTGCACACTAATCCAAGAAAATGAATTGTGTGATGGCCAGAGAGGAAGTTTTTTCCCAATTTAAACCATTTTAAAGCATATTTAGTTCTGCCATCTGTTATAAACAGTAAAGCATCCTGCCTGAGTGTATTATAAAGTGGCATTTTTATGGTGACAAGTAATGGGCCCTAACGTAGTTGAAGGATACTGTATACTGCTCTAGTGGTAAAGCAGCATAGTTCTAAATGGGATGTAGTGGAAGGGCTCGGAAACCCCACGTTCAGCAGCTGAACGGGTGAGATGCTTTGCAGAACAACTCCGTGCAGGTCTTTGAGGGAGGGATTCAAAGTATCATTTCAGAGGGAGCCTTTCTGGCCCCTGTTAGGGAATGTTTGCCAGCCCTTCGGCTCTAGCCAGGTCAGAAGTTAGCCTAGCGGTCCTAAAAGTGGGCAGCTGTGGAAGGAGAGAATTCCCTCTGTCACAGAATACCTCAGTGCACCTGCTTTTTCTGTACACACTGCTCTTTGCAATCCCTGAGTTCTTAGTTTTTTGCTATCGCCCTTCCTGACATACACATATGAGGACTAAAGTTTTAGTTTAAATCTCAAAATCTGGAAGCTGCTGCTTACGTTATTGAGGATGTTTACCCCATTTGTGTGAAAACAGAAAATTAGTTATGTCAGCACCTAGCTCTTGACACTGAAAGTGTCAAGCTGCAAGTGCCAGCAGACTGTTTTACTTCAACCGCTTTCAAGTAAGGTCTTTTGTTTCAGGTGCGCTTTCCTACTTCATCTACTGCACAAATACTTCCACCTTTTGAATTTTTGCTCTGAATAAATGTTATTGAAGCCTGCCAGGATTCAGTCCTGCTGCTGTGCTGCGTTTGTGAAGTCTGATGTCACCGGCTCTGGCAAGGGACATTCTTGAAAAAGAAATGTTTTATTACTGAATCCCCAGCTGAAACCCCGGTTAGCTCTACCGGTGCAAAGAGCTGAAGTGTTACAAAATACTGTGAGCCTGTGGAGGAAAACTTACATAAAATTATTGTGAAGGTTTGGGCTTTTGTTTGAAATCAGCAGTGAATATTTTCCCTCTCTTTCTTCCCTTCCTTTGTAACTACAGTCATCTTAGTAAAAAAAGCTTCCTTTGCAGGCAGTAACGATCCCATTCCCTGTGGTTTTCTCTGCAGTCACACAGCTGAAGCTGCGCAGGTGCATTTTACCACAAGGATCCTTCTTGTGAAAGAAGAGATGCCTCTTCCCCTCCCATCTCATCACAACCGCTGTGCGTGGGTGCTGTGTAGCTCACCTGATGTTCCTGGAAAGCACTGGATGTATCAGGAGTGCCTGGATCCACTGCCCTGTCTCTCACATGGGTGCTTTCCTACAAAGACACAGTCAGTGTTATTTGTAGCCATGGCATACTGGGTTCACAGCACGTGGTCCTGTCAGCGTGCAACAGAAGTGGATTTCAGCTTGTAGGGTTCAGTCCTTGCCAGCATCAAGGTGACCTCTCAGTGTTGCAGATGAATTGGATGTCTCTGCTTCAGGACCAACAAAGCACCTCTGTCCTCAGGAGACCTGTCAGACTTCTATAGAATCATCAGAATTTCCCCACACTGTTCTGTGCAGGTGTGCCCAGGAAACACGAATGGAAATAGGGATACATGAATTGGAGGAACGTTAGGGCGATTGTGGGAATGCAGAGCCCTTTGCCTGTGAAAGAACTAGAAGTTTCATGGGAAATGTCATCGTTCAGACTTTTTGGGGGAACGAGGGGCACAGAATTTCTACCACCACAGATATGTGGTTTTCTACACAGCTCTCTAGTTAAAAGGATGAGTAACTTGATAAAATCAATTAAGATCGAGGCCAGTTGAAGTGATGGGAGGGTGACTTACACTGCCCAAGCAAAGAACTGGAGTACGTGCTGAACCTGGTAATAGGAACAGGTTGTGGTGCCTGCGGGTCCTTGCTACTTGTCATATCTTGAAGTGAATGAAAGCTCTTATTGGAGTTGACATCATGAAGAATATTGTGGCAGGTTTTTCTGGCTTCAAATGAATGGCAGGGCATGTAAAACAAATGTGTGTAATGTAAGATTATTTTTAAAATAGTAGATTGTTTAACCATTGACTGCAAGTATGATTTTTGGTAGTAAATTCCACTGCAAGGGGAAACAAGGGAGACTGTCCCAAAAGGTTTTTCTGGACTAACTTATCCTAATGATTTGCAAAGGATTTTCTGTAAATAGCTTTTATTTGCCGATGTTTCTCCTGACAAATGCGTTTGGAAAAGTAAGTGGTCTTTAGTTCATCTGTGCTCGAATTTATATTCCCGTAATGCAAAACAGATGCACCGGTATCACCAGTGACAGTGAGTTAAGCTCAGTTCAGAGTTTTCTCAAGGATATTAAAATGTTATGGAAGACAAATGCCCAGACAGGAAAAAAATCCCACAACAGTCCTAAAGCAATCATGAAAAAAAATGATGCAGATATTTGGACTTTACATTTTAATGAGACTCTTTGGAAACCTTAAATCCATTTGCTTTTCCTCTTCTAGGCTTACAGAACGGAGAAGACAATGACTGTAAAGAGAAAATTTGGCATTAATGTCGGTGAAGAAAAGTGTTAAGTATTAAATTCCTTTGCAGATACCCTCTGCATATAGTGAATAAGTAGAAATAGGTTTAAGAAACACTGTAAAATTAAACTTTATAAGATTACTTTTTTATGGAATATGCAGTAGCTGCCACATAGAATAAATGTATGTTTTTCATTATATTTTTATTATGCATTTAAAGCACATTAAGGAGCAAACAACCATCAAAGAAAAAGAAACTTATTAGATTTAGCAAGTAATCATATCAGTTTTATGTATGGTTATATTTCTTGAAAACAGGGAAAGGTGCATGTCAGATGTCCTTTCAGGCTATTTAGTAAGCCATTTTTCTTTTGGAGAACAATATTAATGGCTGTTTTGCTATGTTCATGCTGTATTCCATGAACATTTTGTCTTTTTTATTATGGTTTCTTATAAGTGTGCCATTACAGCTTGAGCAATCCAGTAGAGCATCTGGAAAAATATATTGCTTTGATTTTTGTCTCTAAATGGGTATTAGTTTGTGTGTGAGCTTCTCAATTGTTTAAACATTTAGGCAAACATTTGAGATTTTTGGATGGTGTTGAAGAGTCATTCACATTGTCCTCCAGAAATTAGGTTTGTACAGTTATGTGAGGAATTCAGTGATTGTTTAACACTGTTTTGGAATATTTAGTGACCTACGGATGCTTTTTGTCTTTCAGTTTCTCTTTTGTGGTTAACGCTGTAATTTGTAATCTCTTCTTCATGAGTATTAAACCTGCCTCAGATTTTGGTCTCTCCCAGGCAACCCTCCATTGATTTTTCTCCTCCCCGTGGTCCAGCCCTGACTGGGTCTGCCTCCCTCCCAAGATCGATCAGCTCCTTGGCTTCAGGACGTGAGCCTGCCTTGGCTGGAGTTATGGGTGCTTTGGAAGCTGCAGCTGGAAGTTTTCCAGGCTACGTGCATTGTGCTGCTGGAGGGATGGGCCTTGGCTATCGCTTCTGAATTATTTTATCCCTTGAAATTCACGGAGTTATATTTCTGTTTGGGAAACTTAGAGGCATCTGTGCTGTATGCTGTGTGTTCTGAAGTCCAGCACATCAGGCTGCTCATGCTGCAGATGTATTGGTGAGGGATATTTTATTAGTGCTTGCATATGTCTGAGTTTTTCTGGTGGGTATATCTTTTAAAAGGATGACATTTGCAGTTGCTGGTCCGAGATGTTTGAAAATGTCATAAGCAAATTGCCCTTTGGTGATCTTGAGCCCAGTCTTGCAGCTCTTGAGTAGGGCTGCCAGACGCACAGGTTTTCTTGTAGAGTCTGTGGTCCCTCACCTGCCCCAGCCCCCTGGTTCAGATGTCCTGACCAGACGGGCAGAGGGGGCTTTGGCCATTTTTTGGATGGATAGGTGGCCTGGCTGGGAGTATGCGCAAGTCTGGGCATACTTAAATACCACTTCTCTGAGGCTTTATGGGCTGGTTATGTGATGGGCATTATATTTTGGTGACTTTGTATCAGCGCTAGAAGGGATTTAGCATTGCCTAGTGACTCAGATAAAATCCCCCTTTGTTGGCCTAGGTAATATCATTGTACTAAAGTTAATGTGGGTACTGAGGGGGCACTTTAATGGAAGATGCTGAAGTGCTGAAAGCCAAAAGGGCAATACTTGTTTTCATGCTGAATCACTACAGTAAATTTAGCAATGAGAGCTGACATTCTCTGCCTAATAAGAGCAATTTTTATGGTCAAATTGTGACTCTTTTATGTAAAGGAAAAATAATGTTAAGCAGTAGTGTATAGCTTTATCAGCTTCACAGTTTCTACAAATGTCAAAGTACTTATTCATTTAGTTGACAAATGTCACTTCAGAAGCAAATTATTTTTCTTAGTGGCAGTCTGATTTATATTTGTTTAACACAATCTATTTTTTGAAAAACTGGATTTCTTTTAAATAACTGCTAATTAATATAAGCTTCATTGCAATGAAAGTAACCTGGGATTCCGTATTTTCATATCACATACTATTAGAGCAACATCCTTGAATTTCTTCTTCACAGAAGCTCCTTAAGCAACTTTTCCATCATGTATTAAACATTATAGGATTATTAATTCCTACGTTATTATAGGAAAGTTAGTTAAGGGTATTCTTCAGTAGTGATCTGAGGAGTACTAGACAAGGTAGAGCTGTTGCTGTAGACAATGAGCATAGCTGAAAGGAGGCCTCAGGAATTGTACCTTAAACCGTAGCGAGGAGGAGTTTCACTGTTACGCAGAAGGTGAAGGATGAGGTACAACGATCAACTGCAGTTAGGTTTACCTAGAGCTCTGTGTTGGGTACCACCATGAAAGTCAAATTGAGTTTTTATTAGTTTGATGCAAAAAGCCCGGTGTATCTATCAATGAAATGATCTCTGAGCTAAACCATACAGTTCGGCACGTTTTTATGACCCACTGTATACAGTACGTAGCCTTTAATGTGGTATGAGGTAAAATTGGTTCATGTCAAATCATCTTCAGCATTTAATAAGTTTGTGAACGTTTTCAAAACATGAAGAATAGCCCCAAAAGCTATAAGAAAAGCAGTAAAAATTTCATAATTCATACATCACTCCTTCCTAAAGCACCATTAGGAGTTTTGGGGGTTTGTATTTGCCTGTATTTTGACCACTATGCTGCTGGATAAGCCTTGCTCCTTTCTCGCTTCTGCCTTCCCTGTGACCTTTGTGCTTTTTTTGAAACGTTTAATCAAATTCTCTGCCTAGTTGTATTAAGCTGTTTCTAAAAGTGTGCAGAAAAATGGCTAGTGATTTTGCGGCAGGACATCTTTTACCTGGGCTCAGTCAGCTGTGGGACTGCACGACTTGAGTGTTTAAACAAAGGTAAAGATACTGCATTTCTTCTGATCTTCCAGAAACATACACTGTAAGACAAAGAAATGTCGGGGAAGGATTTAGGAAAATTACAGAAACACACACCGTTGTTTACCATACTGAATTGTTGACTTGTTTACAGTTACATTGTTATGGGACTTAAAGGAATTCCCTGCTTATTGAGTGAAATGACCAAGAAAGAACAGTAACCACGCAGAAGGAAATTTACTAATTCACAGATAAGTCTGCTTTGCTTGTGTAATAGGAAACACCCAAGTGAATGCAGTCAGGTACAGCTGGCTTGTAAAAGCAATCATCCAAATGCTGCTTCTCCACTAGAGTAAGTAATGTTCACTCGCTACAGTTGCATCCGCTTCCAGACTAAGTTGGTTATTTTGCTGAAGATTCAGCTGAATTCTTGAGACAGGTTAGCCTGGTTTGAGGCAGTGTTATTTCATAGTATTTTGGATTGATGAGCAATTGGAAAAGTGTTTTTCTAGATTCTGCTGTTCTAGGTGAACCACTGACAAAGGCTCGTGGTTTATTTCTGAATCAATAGACACTGTTTATTTGAGTGTAATTTCACTTTAAATAGCAGCCACTCCTTGGGAGGTCTTGGGCATCAAATAAAGGGAGAAAATGTGATGAATGTTTATGTAAATAATAGCTGGTGTTTATTTTCTGTCTCAGAAGGATGGGCTAGTACAGGTATGTGCCTTTAGAAATGCTAAAATATCTATTGAGTAATGGCTTCAAAACTTAATCTGTGCAGTCTGTTTCGTGGAAAAAAAAAAGTCCCCATACTGTTGAAACGGACTCTGTGTTCTTGCTGCTGCTCACGGATGATCTTTTGCTGTATGTTCAATAGGGCTAGTGCTAGAGGTATGTGACAAAATGGCTCCTGGTCGCATTTGTGCCATGCATTGAGTAACTGGGTGCATAGAGCTCCCTCCAAAACTGATAGAAGTCGTTGTCAGTGAGCTTGGAGTAGTACTTAGCCAATATCTAAATATTGTTTGTTTTACTTTTTTGTTTGGGACTCCTATCATTATTTTCCCGTAGTAAGCATCTGTACTTCTATGTATAATTGTATTGAATAATTTAAATTAATTTCTAGACAGTCATCATGCTCTTTGTGTAATTAGGGTACATGTGTAATCGTGTCATTAGGACAGTTAATTGCACTGTTTCATGAGGTTATATCCATTTCTTATTAAGCATAATGGAAAAAAATGCAAGACGAGCATGGGCAATTTTGAAGGGCCAATTTCTCAGATGATGGCTTTCACACCATTAAGAAAAATGAGAGAAATACATTTGAACTGTATTGCAAGGTGCTTCCACACTGGCTTTGAAAATGTGAACTGAGTTTTGAAAGAAAAGAGTAAAATAGTCTTCCGTTTCAAAATTTTGCATTTTACCATCTATTTTAAACCTTTCGCCCCAAGAGAAGACTAAATAGATTAGTTATATAAACAAGATGATGGCAATTCCTGTAGCCGAGCTCCTTCCAGCAGTCTGAGTCCCTGTTCCCCCATGCAGGGCCATGCTGTTGCCGGGCTCTGCTGTTGCAGAGGGTAATTGCCTTTTTTTGGTTGGCGACACAGGGTAATGATGACTTTTGCAAAGGAGGATGCCCCTTCTGAATGGGACGAGTGCGAGATTCAGTTGATTGAAGATACGGCTGCCAGAGCATTGAAAGTTCAACCTAGTGTCTGATTTTGATTTTGCCCATGTTGTTGTGTGCTGTTGCCTGGAACTGGGGCAAAACGTGACACTGGCTTCGGGTGAGTGGGTAGTGGGTCTTTTTCCTAAGCTAATAGTGGAAAGTGTTCAGTGAGTTTAAAGACTCCCAGCAAGTGTGGGCAAGGAGAAGAAACACTGGAGTCGTGACTGAAAAGAACTGTAAGACAAGACACTGCACAGAGAAGCCAAGGGAAGATGAGAGATTGATGAGGGAGGAGTGATCAGTAGTGTGGAAAGCAACGGGAAGGTGAGAGGGAGAGGCTGGAGGAGTCAGGTGCAGAAACTTCAAGAAGCTTTTCCTTATTTTTCCCTCTTATTAGCTTTAACATTTCCAAAAGGTTATATTGAATCCATAGGAACAAAGACTTTGTTTGTGGAGGGCTTGAAAAGTAAACTGCTCTGATGAAGAATTCAAGTACCATTTCTCTTGGTTTGGTGTTCTTATACAGATGATGCGTTGTGTAATACTTACTAATGCTGAAATACTTCGTAATTCTGTCACACACGATGAGATAATTTCTTTTTTTAGAGGGATGCTAACATTTAATTGTTTTCCAGAATCCTCCCCAGAATGAATTTGTGCTGAATTATAGCAGTTTACGGATAAAGTTTGCGCATAAAGCAGCCTGGTATGTGAGTGTTCGGAAGCCAGCAGGGCCGTGTCAGTCACAGCAAGAAGAGCGCTTCTGAGCAGGGCAAGCCGCAGAAGTCACTGTGGCCTCCCTGCTTACCTCCCTCCCGCTGTGTCCCCATCCAGCTCTGCAGGGTCTAGTGAGTAAAACTACAAGCCTGTTTCTCAGCTGGTGGGGTGGCTTGGTCCTCTTCAGGCTGCGAGGGGGGGAAAATACCGCGTTGCATTCCTTGTGTCTGGGAAGTGGCTGTTGGCTCCCACCTCTTGAGTAATGGCTCCCGGTTAGAGCAGTGTGGTCTGTGCTGTTGAATCCAGTGTGCGAATACTGCCGTATGCCTTTCTAAGGCCTTTGGTGTGAGCAGTGTGCCATGCTGGTGTTCCAGTAAAGTGCAGGGAAGAGATTTTGTATTGAGCTTGGTGGGGTATGGATTGCTTTTTCACAGCAATTGAGAACAGCTCTGGCCTGTATGGGGTGGAAAATACTGATCAAGCTCATTCTCGTTTGAATGTTGTTTTCTAACTCACTTAGATGGAGTTTCTAACTCACTGAGTCAAAGGTTTCTTTTTCATTTATTCCTTTTGTCACATAAAACTGGTGTTGTTATTTTAGTGGCTAGCAGCCTCTAATAGTGGGACCTTGGCATGCCTGGCTGCATGCAGACAGAGTAGGAGTAGTCCTGTGCTCCAGAGCAACCCTGCAATTTAATGGCAGAGATGGATGTGAGGTAGTGGGAGGAATATAGCATGTAAGTGGGATGAATAATGTGGAGTCAAAATTATCTCACTGTCTTCAAGTACTTAAAGAATCACAGAATTAAACATATGTGCTTAAAAGCTATGCTTGTTGGGTAAGTGCTATTCTAAACTGGGCTAAAGAATGCACCTGTGTGCTTTCTTGGATTGACACCTCCAGAAATGGACTCACTGGGTATATTTTGAGGTTTCTTATTTTTTTGGCTTTAGTTTGACAGAACTTATTTGGGAAAGTTAACGTTGTGTACATGCTGGGCGGGCTTTCTCCCCTTGAAAAGCTGCTTTGAATTAATGTCTTCAAAGCGTTACAGAGGGTTGTAAAGTGTGTTGTATGACTAAGATGATGTAGCTAATCCTGTCAGCTATGGTAAGCTTTGTTCCAGACCTCAAAAGGGTGTTGTGTGCTCTGAACAGGCCTATTCTCTGGATTTCTGGGGTGGAAAAGCTTAAAATTATTCATCCAAAGGTTGAGTCTACAGACGTCACCGATCCAACTGGCTCCTTATGCATGCAGCCTGCCAAATGCGTTTGGTACTGTTTGTGTGATCTCTAATGAGAATAACAAAGCAGAAGGAAAAGGAAGTATTTTGTGTTGCTCTTGGAAGCCAAAATATGAATGAATTTTCTTCTGCCTTAGGATCAGTGTGCAGAGTAGTTACTAGACACTTCAGTGCAATATTAAAGACACAACCAGATTTGATGAAGTTTTCTTTTCCCCATGGAATTTGTAGTAAAAAGAGATAAATTAGCTCATCTGTTTTCTGTTTATTAACCAGAACTGTATCGAATTAAATTCCTCAAGTATTGCTGTGGGATAGAGGTACAATCACGACAGCTCTGTTTAATCATTTCTCTGCCAACATGAGCTGACAGGCAGTGGGACTTGAAGAATTTACAGGCTCTGTGTTTGGCCACGTGTGTGTGCATGTGCAGAGATGCCATTTAAAGAGTACAGCTTGGAAATACCTGCTAGAAAGCTCTTTTAGTCTCTCTTGCTTCATTTATTCCTCCTCTTCTCTTGATACTTCTTGCCTCTCACCTACACCTTTGATGCAACATGATCATTTATGACCAATTATATGTTTTCCATACAGAGAACTGTTTTCTGAAATGAAAATAATATTTTTTTTGTCTAAATTGAGATTTTTAGAGTTGTGTTATCAATTGGGCTGGAACGCAGCTCTGGAGGCTGTCTGGATCCATCCCCCACTCAGAGGTTACACCAGGTTGCTCGAGGTCACATCCACTTGAGCTTTGAGGTTCTCCTGAGCTGTATGATCCTTAGCGCTGGACAACCTGAAACCCTTCCAACAAGAAGTACTGGAAGCATCGTCCAGAGAATGGAAGAAACTCCGCAGACAGGTTAGAAATACACTGCGGTCTATGTATTAGTTGTAGTTCAAATACCATCCCCCTCTCTGTTTTTGCTGAGTCTAAAAACTGTGTATAGTTTTGAATAACCTGTTTCAGAAAACAGCTGTTTCTTGGAGAAGTCTGTGTCCCAAAACTGGTTTGTCCTTTTTCACTCATCTGTTATCCCCAACTGTTATTCCAGAGTGGAACACTGGATTCGAATAATACTTTAGTTGTATTTACATGGCACGTTCATTAGATCAAGTTAACTTGAATTCTTTGGTCAAAAAAGAAAAAAAAATCTCAGTTTTGTCACTTTTCCCATTTCACCTTTTTGAAGCCTGCGTTAGCTTTTAAAAGACAGCTTTTCGTTGTTGTAGGCTTCCCATTCATTATCAGCCTTTGCTTGGGAGGGTACCAGGGCAACATGTGTTTGTTACTGGTCCAGAGCAATCTGTTTTGTTACACTTTAATGATATTTCAGCAGCTCTCAGTATGCTTGTCAAAACAGTGTAGCAATTCTTTAGGTACTCACGACTATCCAAGGTGTGACATCAGTCCTTTAAACGCCTACGTGCTTTTCTCCTGTGAAGGAGATAGATGGCAAAGATCTTTTCTTTCACCACGTCATGGTCTTAAATGGATAACGAAGCATTTCTCAGAGCTGCGCTTACAGGAAGGTAAGCAGTGTCTGTGTGCAATTACATGGGGAGTTCTGTGTACTTAACACAGCTGTGTGGGCTGACTTGAACTATGCTTTCTCACACCTGTACTGTTGATCTCTTGATCGTTGCTTGCAGTCTGCTGTTCCACTGACAGTCTTTCAAAGATTTCACCAGCTTTCTTCCCTCTTTTGTGGGGCTGAGTATGCAAATCCTGCCTGTGATAAGAGTATTTAGTCTGTTCCACTAGCTGCAGAGTAGAAACTGACTGCAGTTTTCCTGCTTTGCTTTAGTTCCCTCTTAGGTGCTGGTACAAACTCAGTTGTTGGTGGGTGACTTCTCAGTAAGGTTTTCGTGGTTTTTTTCTGTCCTCTAATTACTTTGTTCTCCTCTTCTGGTAAAACAGCTTTGTAACACGAAATGTATCATGCTGGCAGCCTGATGATCCTCATTGTGCTAATTATATTTCCTTCGCTGGAGCATCTTTCTCTACCTTCCACAAGCCATATGTGTTTAGTAACTAAGCTAGACAACAGTTTCTGAGTCAAGGAATGTAATTTTTTGCAGTATGGGACTCTGACAGTGATCATCTTAGGCATTAGTGTGATGATAATGATAGTTCATTGCTAAGTGCCTTCTAAAAATGATTGAAACAAAATTTTTCATGGAGAGTTTGCAGTCTAAATTAAACCTGATGTTTAGAGGGAGGTCCCATTCAAGAAGATGTAATCACTGCAAAGCGATGGCTATGTTTTACAGAAAAAACAGATATTAGTATTTCGCTTTATTAAGGCAATCTGAAGAACCACAGAAATAAGTGAGTTTAAATGAGACAGAGACTGTGGTTTGACAGACCAGTGCGAGGAATGCATCCTATGTTATATGCGTATTAATCCCCAGGGTTCCTATATACTTGAAAGATTAGAGTAGTTTATGTTGCAAGTGAACATTATGCTGCCTGGTCCTATATAGCTTACAACTTACATTAAATATTGCACGTGCTGAATGTAAATCAGCTATTCATTTTCTCATGTTTGTGTGCATATTTGTGTGGCAATAAGGATGGTAATTAAGTATTTGTTATGTACCCTGGGAATAGAACAGAACATAAGCATATGTTGCAAAAAAGGAGGTTTATATCAGCTAATAACAAAGATTTTGTAAGTAGGAGCAGGGTTAAATACTGGAGTAGGTAGTCACTGAATTTTGCAGAATCCCTATACCCGCTGTCCCTAGTATTTTTGGGGGTAGTGATGGTGTGGTTTTATCTTTCTTTTTAAGAACAGGTTGTGCTGGCATGCCTTAAGTATAGCTGATTCTGCTGTGTGTCAGTGTGATAGACTGAAATATTTTAGACCTATTTTTATGGCGATATGACCGTTTTATGTGTATGAGCCCAATAGGAAGGCTTTATGGGAAGTGACTTAAGAAGTTTCAGTTTAATACCTATCACATGATTAATAAGTATCCAGAGTGCTTCTTGCACATGTGCTATGTTTAAATGAAATGTTCTTGTGGTGGTGACCCATTTTAAATGTTTCCATTTGATATCTGCATTGTCACTGATACAGGATTTTTTTTTGCATGTGTTTTTTGTCAGATACTGAAATACGATTTAGAAATCCAATAATACTAATGCTGAAGAAAGGTGGCTATATTCACTGAACAGGAATAACGCAGTAAAAGTATTGCTTTAATTTTAAAGCTGACCTTTCCTGTTATTTAGTAGAAAAATCCTCGATTCCATTGGAAATAGACCTTGTTTGCTGGAGAGTATATATAGCCTGCAGGAATAAAAGATTGAGGGACCGTAATACTTATACTGTGCTAATCCAATAGTAATAAGGACATTTTTGATTAACTGACTCATGATTATCTTAGTACCAAGATGTAGGTAAAAGTTGCCTCTGTGGTCAATACCTGGTATAGTTTTCTCCCAGCAACTTCTATCAGAAACATCGATTGCATTTGATGCGTCCCCTGACCAGGACCTCCAAACAATGTGATCTTTCCTGTTATATAAATTAGAAGTTGGAGCCTTTGGGTCTAAAGCTTATGTTCATATTTCTGTGGCAGACCTGAAGCAACTGGGACTTCCACAGCTGCTGTTGTCCTTATTTTGGATGATGGCGTGCATGGTTCTGTACTTCTTATGGAAACTAAGGACATCCTGTGAAGGGCAGACCCACCTTGCTATTGTCCATGCAGAATGGAGCTACCCTGAACCAAGGGATGCAATGAAGGCCGACTTGTGAATTGTGGTATAGAAAACATAGTGAGTTTAAGCTATAGAAGAGTTATTAGCATCAGTGTTGCTGTGGTGGCTGTTGTAGGGGACAAGGAGCAGTGCAGGTACTACCCAGGTGAGCGGTGGAGGGGGGAGCTCCAGAGGCTGGGGCACATGCTGTGTGTTGACTCTGCTGTGTTGCGCTTCTGTTGGCAGCCTGTGGGCATTAAAGCTCGATATCGAGACCACAAATTTTTCCTGCCAGTACTTTCTTTTCGAACAGGTTATCTGGGATTCGCTGGACAGTTTTAAACTGTTGTATAAAATTGTAAATGTTTCTGATGAAACTTTATGAGAAAATAAAATGAATCCTTTTCTACTAAGTTTATAAGAAGAGATGTGCCCCTATTCTCTGTTGTGAAAAAGCTCTGTCAAATTTAGCATAATTTTATAACCATTGGGAAGCTTTTTGAAATCATCCTGTAAAATTTAATAAAAAACATAACACGTTGATGAAATTATGCAAAAGGATGCAAAGTACTCCAAAGCGGAGGTTCACTTTTTCTGTTAAATCCAGCATTGAGAACTTCCAAGCTGTCTATAAATATGCTTGTATTATTTTATAAATATTGTGTGCCACTTTGTAAATATTTTATGAAAAATATTAACACTTTGCTTCTAAGCAAAGCTTTTGAAGGTTTTCTTAACAAGCACATAAGAATTATTTTTTTCAGTCCTCCTACGCTGTATAAATTTTCCCTACTAATTTTGTCATTATGTAGAATGTATTCAGAGTTCCTGCTGAAATAGAGGTACCTTAAAATTCCTCAGTGAAATACAGCTAAAGCTGCGAATGTGCTTTACTGTTTTGCTGTATCAAGGCCTGAAGGACTATTCTGGAATAATAGAAGATCTCATTTGGGAGTAGTATGATCAGACAGCAAACTGTGTTCCTGAAAAACGGGAGGTCTTGGTGAGGGCTGGCCATAGTTTCTCTGTGTAGAGCAGTAAGTACTTTCCTCTTCAACTGATGTATTTTAGTTTAAGATCAATCTTCTGCCCCCATCTGCCTGCCTCCAACAGCAAAACTAAATAAATAAAATCCTCTTTAAAAGACTTCCAGCCTTGGAGGTGAATCAGGGAGAGGGCTGTGTTAGTGGCACCCGATACGAAGTGGGGAGCTGAGTGACTTCTGCAGCGTAAGGGGGAGATGGACGAGGGAGCTGAGTGCAGGTCTCCTGGTCTCTGCCCAGTCCATGCTGTTGTTGCCTGCCTTGAGCTGCAGGGAAAGAAAAGAAAATCAGGCTTTTCAGCTCTTGTTTTAAAACTTCTTAAGAGGAAAAAAGAAAGCCAATGTTATTGAATGTCATCTTATTTTTAGGAAGGAACCCGTCTCCTGAGGAGACTTTTCCTTAGCTGTTCAGTTATAGATACCCTATTCTGTTCTGATCAGGTGGCTTTAAGGACACTAATCTGTCACTGATTCTGGAAATGTTTGGACTCTAGCTTAAATCAAGACAGGCCACACGCTGGTATGTACGCTTTACTGAAAATTGTTAGGTCTGGTCTGTCAAGCACAGCTGTCAACATAACGTGAGTCTGTCAGTATCTTGAGAACTGTGCTTTACGTTCGTATTCTTCCAGATATAGTGTATTGCTGCGTAGCTACGCACAGATCTGGAAAC
Source organism: Steatornis caripensis (assembly GCA_013398225.1). Lineage (NCBI taxonomy): Eukaryota > Metazoa > Chordata > Aves > Caprimulgiformes > Steatornithidae > Steatornis > Steatornis caripensis. The sequence continues at coordinate 299,900 of VZSC01007353.1, forward strand.
ATATCTTACTTGGTTTAGGGTTTTTGAATTATTCATTGGTTATGCAGTAGTGATGCTTTAGAAGAAGGATGTAAAGCAAGAATCGAGTGTATAGAAAGACATGAACAAACCTGTGGGGTTTTTTGTTGCTAAGGCTACTAAAAGTTATTAAATGAAGCATTCATTTTCAGACTTCTTTTTTTTGAATAAGAGCACTTTCTCCCTTATAAGTGAATTGCGTTAAATCCCTAACCCAAAACCCCCACAGGCCAGAAGATATGCCATTGCCAGCAGATCATAAAAGTACTCCTCCAGTGCACCTGATCATTTCATAAGTAAGCCATTCATCCAGTTGCACTTGCGTATGCTGTAGCTGTGAAATGGGTAGTTTAAATGCAAAAATCAATAGAAAACAAACCCTTAGTTGCCTGATCTCTGTGGCTGTTTCTTCTTTCTGTTTTGGGTAACGATAGCCGGGGAGAGTATTAATCAGTAGAAACTTGTTAATTCACAAAACACAAGTACACCAATCAAATCTTTCTCTCCTAATCTTGTCTGTTTCTCACACCATTAGCATTAGGCCCCATTATCATTAACTAGTTAGCAATTAACTGTAAATGGCTTGCATGAAATACCATAGGCTATTTTAATATGACTGCTTCTCTCAATCATTTATTGACTTGTCAAGTATCAAATGGCAATGAATTATTAGGTTAGAATTTCTTTTGTTAGTTATGTGGAAGATTAAGACAAAAGGCCTGATCCATCTTCTGGTGATATTGGTGCTCATGAGAACTTCTGCTTGGCCTGTGAATACATACAGTAGATACATATGGTGAGTATGAGGAGTGACACGTGCAGATATATAGGGATGGTGGTAACATGGAGCATCCTGCCTGGGTGGGAGGTTTCTTTCTCTGCTGGCTGTATGCTAAACAAATAATTCACAGAGGTGAAGGTTTGGAACTATTCCTGTTTGCTGAAAATAGCACAATTCATGCTGGCTAAAGAACTGAACTCAAATCCCTATCTGATACCAGTTCCGGTGTCTGACAGAAATAACAATGCAATTTTCTTTCACATAGGCGGTTGAAGGAAGTAAGTTAGATGTGGTAATTTGTACCAGATGGAGTTCTGTCCCAAAGAATGCCACATCATCCTATACTTTTGTGCCTTTACGTACCTCTCAAATATGTATTAGCAAACATTTGTTTGAAAATAAGCCATTGTTTGGAATTTGTCTGCTGAAAACTTAAAGGCTTATGATTTAAGCTTAAGTGCCAAGCTTATCTTTGTGGTAAATACTTCCCCTTTTGTGTACATTGTATGGGGAAATGTACAGGCACATTCAGATCGCTGCTTCTTTTGGAAGTTGTTCTGCAACTGAGACTTTAAATCTCAATGGGACATAATAACCAACAGTGAGATAATTCATTTCATATGGAATATAGTACCCATTCCAAATGAGGGTATCTCTGATGAATTTAATGCTGTGAAGTTGCCCCCTAAAATACAAAATAGATGCTTACATGTCTGTTTTCTTTCCAGCCAATGTAGCTCAGTAATTAGATTTGTAAGTAGGTCTTTTTCTAGACAAATGAAAATAAAAAAATGCAACTACAAAGAATAACTCGGTGACTCGCTTTTTGTAATCTGTAAAACTTGAAACCACTACTAGTCTGTGAAGATACTAATGTCCACAGAGAATTGCTGTTACAGTGTTGACCTCTGAGGAGATTAGCAGGTTCTTCATGATCTGTATTTATTGCTGTATTTCTAACACGCTTACTGGGACCTGTTTTGTTACCTATGGTTGATGGGGAGGTGAAAGATACACTGTTTTCAAAAGTGGTTGTGTTGGTTGGCTTCAAGTCCTACACTGGCAGGCAGTGAAGAGCCATAAAGAAGGCTGAAGAAATTTACATTGCTCTGAAAACCCCTGTTGTATTGAATGACAGTGAGACCTTTCCAAAGCAGAGTATTTTTTGATAATGATGATGGCCATCATGAGGTACTAGAAGATCACTGATACTTCGGGCCCTGGCCCTCACTGTAATCCCAATTTGCTTCTCAGACTCTGAATTTGTATTTACTGCGAAGTTGTATTTTGGCAGATTTAAAGTTACAATGGCAGTGATATAGACTGGGTTGATTTCATGGAGCGAGACCAGAGGAAGCCATTATGATTATGACAGGCTTCTCCTGTGCAGTATAAGTTATGTGAATTTACCTGGTGGATTCTGTGCACAGCTACAGAATTGTGGATGGCCAAATTTTTTAAAAGTCACAATGTTTTACTTTAAAATGCCCGAGAATCTTCCCCCTGGTAATTTCATTAACCTCAAAGACAGGAAAACTCTAAAATCTCGCATTGCATTTGAGATTATATTTTTAATGAGAATATCAACTACTGGTACAGAAATTAGGATATGACCCATCATGTTCTATTTCTATGCATACAGCTTCTGTACGTGTACCTTTATGGTATGTGCCTTGATTTCATGGATCGCAGGATAATTCAGGTTGAAAAGGACCTCAGGATGTCTCTAGTCTAATGCCCTGCTCAAATCGGAGTCCTCTGTGAGATCTGGCTAGGTTGCTCAGGGCATCATCCAGTCTGGTTTTGAAAAATCTTCAAGGATGGAGATAATTCTATTTTTAAATCTATGTATATGTTAGAGAAGGTATTTGTTTGATTGCACTGTGTGTCAGTGATACATTTTTTCCACTGTATATGAATGTGTTTATAGTTTGATGTCATTTCTATCCATCCATGTTAGCAGCAAGTTAAAAAGCGCGTGTTTTGCTCTCTGTCTCTCTCCCCTCTGTCCACCAGTATGCTAAATTGTATGACTGTCTGATCCATCATGAAAAGAGTTGCTGTACAGAATCACCTATGTTAAAGTGTTGAGGAATGAATACAGCCGGTGACCTTTAGTGAAGTTGACATTTACTGCGGTGGATCAGCTGCACATACAGTACACGACTGCTCGTTCGCTTGCTTGGTATCTATCCCTGGAGTTCTGCTACGTGATTTTTCTCCTTTTGATGTATTACTCTGCCTAATTTTTATCTAGAGGTTTTTCGGGGGGGTGGGGGTTGGACATACAACAGAATCACAGAATGGTAGGGGTTGGAAGGGACCTCTGAAGATTAAAGGGAGGATGACTGAGTCTGTCTTTGACTTAATAGACCCTTTAAAAGAGGCCATGCAGGCACCATAAAATGAGCTAGAGTTGGACTTGTAAAACTGAGCAATGTGAAAGAATTCAGATTTCCCATGTGGGCTTTGTCCTGTGCTGTCATTTCCCTGACCCTGTATGTGCCTACCCCTGGTTGTTTTCAATGACTGCATTGTCTGTTCCCTCCCACCCCAGTTATGTTTTTGCTTGGTGTGAAGTCTGTAAGCAGTAAACATGCTTTAGTGTCTTACATTCCTCTTCTCAGCTGGATGCTAGAAATTTTCCTTTTCATCAAGCTCAGCTTACCATCTGATACTTATTTTGACATGGGTTTGACCTGCGGAGGTTGGAGGATAAGCCACCCTGCAGTAAAGGAAGCACGGTTGTATTTTCTTACAAATCTTGAGACATAAGGGAAGAGTGCAGCCCCAGTGAGAAACATGAGCGTGGCTGTTAACTACAAGGCTGAAGCCAAGGTGAGAGCTGGAACTGCGGTGCTGGTCACTGGAACTACCTCCTGCTGTGAGGAGGAGTTTTGAGAGATGCTGGAATCCAGGATCTGGCTCTTATGCTGGGAGCAGCAACCCCACAGGAGTGAATGGTGCCCAGTTCAAGTCCTAGCGATGGGTGAGACACTGGTGCCGGCTCTCCCAGTGACCAGGCAGTATTTTGTTTGGGGCATTTTGTGAAAGGACTGTTGATTATGTTTCCCCCCATAAAATACAGAGGCAGGCAAGTAGTTTCCTCTGTCTTTGTTCATCCTGCAGCACAGCAGCAATCCGAGGAGAGAGGATAATAGAAGTGTCAAACAGCGTGGCATGATTGCCAGCCTGGGCTCTGGGGAGGCTGGAGGAGATGCACTAGGTCACGGTGGGGGTGCTTCAGCAGACAAGACAGAGTAATTGTCTTGAGATAAAAAAGAGACCTGTCTTGAGGTGAGGCAGCACTATTCCAACAATCATATCGATGCATTTCTGAGTTAACACACTGATTGCCAGTAAAATAATAGGGGTTCATTTGACTGTTCTTGTGTTGTTAGATGTTCCGTCTGAGTTTCTAGGAGTAGCAGAAGGAATACTCTGAATAGTATATTACTTAGTGTGTGTATATGTATATCTTAGTGTGTATATATATATATATATATATATATAAACATTTTGTAATTTTTTAGCTAGGTAAACTTACAGTTTACTTAATTGGGAGTTCCTGATGCAAAGCCTCACTAGACGTGAAGGATTGCCTGCTCTTTTCTCGCCTTGCTCTCTTCTTCCTTCCCATAGCCATACCTACAAACCCTTAGTTGCC
>VZSC01007354.1:0-38038 GCA_013398225.1 Steatornis caripensis
GTCGCCAAAAGCAAAGGCACAACCACCCTTTCTTTGGTTAAAACTTTCTTCATCTCGCTTGCTGCTGCTCTGTAGGATAATTTGTACCTGACACGTTCCTTCTGCTCGTAATGAGCTTTCACTCAAGTTGCTGATCAATACCAGAAACCAGCAGGTCTGTCTCTCTTGCTTGTTTTCTGTATCTTGAATCTGCCAAGATAGATTAGACTATTGCCAAGGTCACTCAATATGTTGCAAGTGAACGAAAAGATATCTAGTTGACTTTTTTAGGACAGGACTGCAAAAAGGCAAGACTGGAGCTAAACCGAGTGTACAATGACAGATTAAATCTGCATCAAGGTCAGAGGGTATTTTTAAGTGAACCGTTGACACAGCTGAGCATCCCTCGTCAGTGGAGAGGTTATTGCACAGCTTGCGAAGGCAAAGTATGTTGGCAGCACACATATGGGAAGGCGCAAACAAGAAATTCAGGAATCTCAATGAGAGAGAAACTCTGGTGTAGCTCTCTTGAAATCAATAGGACATTTACATTGGTTTTTCTGGTGGCAGAGGTTGAGCTGAGGGGCATCACCGGAGTAAGAGCAGCCTTGTGCTAAGCAGTCTGCCCCAGAGGCAATGACATCCTCCCCCTGATGCAGCTGGAGGCAGCAGTGATAGTGTGAACAGTGAGTGCTAGTGCCAGGTTTCAGTGACTTATGTGCTCCAGAAGCCTCGTGTGTACTGGGGTTCTTCTGTAGCTAAGGTGTAACTTCTGTGGTCAACAAGAAAAGAATAATTATTTTAAAAAAAAAAGCATGAGTCACTTAAAGTTTTTGCATTAACAATGAGTAAAATTAGAAAAAGGTTTATAGGAAGAGGTAATATATTTTATTAGACTGACTGCTATAATGGGGACAACTGTTGTCTTCATGGCTTGTGCGTGAGCTTGTTGTTTGAGTTTGTTGTTTGTTGGGTTTTTTCCCTAGTTCTAGCAGTTGATCTAATAAAATGTACTGCATGTGTAAATCTTCTAGCCTCAGATCATCATGTCTGCCTCAGAACAGCTAATAAAATGGCAGACATATTTTCCTGATATAGTTGCTTCATTTAATGGGCTGCCATGGCCACACAACATAGAATAATGCTTGTCCTTAGACTGCAGTATCTGCGTCTGTGTTAAGTCTTCCAGCAGAAAAGTCTTGAGTCGTGGGTTTAGCGAGTTTTGCAAACAAAACTGAGAGAATTGCTGCCATAGAAGTGAAAAAGAAATCTCTACTTGCTGTTCATTCCTAGATTTGGACTTCAGACTTTTCCAGAGTTTGAAGCTATTTGATCTGCAGGAAATGAAATTCAGTTTCTCTGTACTGAGATGAGATGTAGCTGTGTCCAAGTTACAACTCTGCTTTTGTACTTGCTAGATTAGTTGTTTTGTTTAAATTCAGTCGAGTTACTCCTATGGTTTTAGACAGCAGTGTGCACTTAATTGCTGTACTGGCCTGGAACCAAAGTGGTTAGAAAGACAGTGATGAAAGTAACAGGTGTCTTGGAGACTTTGCAAGGCATTTAAAAGATAAAAGGACCCTTCTGATTTCCTCTACTTTGCCGTGTCCATGAGGACAACCTTGCAGGGCTGAGGCCGGAGTATCAGTGACTTTAATGGATGAAGGAAGTTGTGTTAATTAGTTGAACTGTAAAAGAGAATCTCATATAGTTATCTGTGAAAGAAACCCCAACAGACAATTAGAAACTGCCAGAACTTTCAGTCTACTACAGTAGTTCTCTGTGTGACCTAAAGTCTTCAAAGGCCTGCAAGGTTTAAAACCTTTTTAAGTAGTCTGACTCTATAGTGACTGAACTGTTAGCTGGAAAAAAGCAAGTAGAAAAGACTGCAGCTTTGAGTATGTCTGTATTTATCTTACAGCTTTATCTTTGTTTCTAATTGAATTTTAAAGACACTGATCATGAGTCATTGGATGAGGCCGGACTAAAGCTCCAGTCCAGATGAGAATAGAACAGCGGGACCGAACTTGCCTTAGAGCTGCCTTTTGGCTTTGAAACACATGGCATTCTCCTTTCGGAAGCTCATCAAGTCAATGGCTTCAGTTTGCCAATCCTCACATGTGCCGAGGTTTGGTGCCTCAGAGGCTCAACCATCAGAGCCACCCGACAGCAGTCACCAAGCATGTCTTTAAGTTGGAGAATCTGCTTTTCTCAGAGTTCAAGGCAGACTGATGATTTCCCTGTAGTGCAAGTTCTTGCCTGACTGTCTCTTCCCTCTCTTTTCCTGCTTTTGCTTCCCAGCCACTTGGGAGTTGGGTTTTGAATTTCAAGCCCAGTTTGGCACGGAGTGAGGTAAGTGCCAAAAGTTGCTGGTATGCAGGTCCTGCTCACAGCTGAGGTGGAGAGTGCTTGTCTCTCTCACATCTGAGAGGCTGGATTTGCTGTGGAGTATAACAGCTTCTCACAGGTCTGCCAGAAGGATCTTGCCTGAAACCAGTTTAATAATTTGTTTTCTAATATTATTATTAATAATAACAAGAAGAATTTGTTTTCAAAACAGTGTTTTGAGGTAACAGCCACCCATGACTTTGAAATGCAGCTTCAAGCACTTGTTTTGGCCTTCTGTAGCATGGCGTTCTTCCAGTTTGGAGAGATTGCTTTTCTTTTTAATCTGTTTTTTTCCTTGTTGTTAGGCTCTGCATCTCCCTACCTGGCTTCTAGTGGGAATTATGGTGATTGGCCTTAGCTCCTTATCCTGCATACTGATTTAACTCCCCGATTTTTCTCTGCAGAAAATGGAGCTGGAGGAAAACTGGCAGCTACAAGTGAAGGGAGAACAGAATTGATTCCCACACTTGGTGAGACTGTGCTTGTGCTACCTACAATGTTCTTTTCTGCAAGCAGCCCATCAGTTTGTCAAAATATAGCTATGCTACTACTCAGCCTTGCTTTGTAGGAGTCAAAGGTGAGTCTACGCCATACAGAGGCCTGTGTGTTATTTTCCACCCATAATCAGATTAAGGTACAGCAGCCTTCAGCCTGATTGTAGCAGTGTCTGCTAACTCGGTCCTGTGCTTCACCTCGCAGACCTGACGAGTCTGTGTAATACAGAGTCAGAGATAGGAGGATGTTCAAATACAGTGCAAAAGTTTGTTTCCAGGAGGGAGTGTATCCCGCTCAGGGTTTTCTGGTGAGTTTTCAAAGCATCTTGAAAACTCAGAGATTCTGTGTTTAGAGCACCAGGGAAGGAGGATTTGGCAGTTATGTCTTTCCTTGTTCTTTACCCTCCCCCAACCCGAAAAAACCTGTGTGCTGAAACACCTCGGGAGGGTGATTGCCAGCTGGGACTGAGTTTGGGCTCTTGTAGATCCTGAACTGCAGCCTTCTGCTGAGGTCACACTGCCTGTGCTGGCTGAGAGAAGGTCCCTGACACAGAGCTGCCTGAGGCCCAGGTGGTACCGGGGCAGTGAGCACCAGTGATTTATCACAAAGTTTTTAGTATCTGTTTTTCCAGGCATGCCACTGTCTCTACTTCAAAGTGTAAGTTTTTCCTCTGTCATTAGACTTAATGTTTGCCTTCTGAAGCCCTTTCTGTGGATTGTAGCAATAGCTGTGTTGGATCAAGCCAAAGGTCAGCCTATTAGTCTGCAGTCCTTTCTCTGGTTTTGGGGTTTTTTTGGGGGCCATTGGGGTTTGGGTTTTTTTTTTTGGACAGTGTCTAGTACAGTACCTAAGGAATGGTATAGGTATGGAAGAAGTATATGCTGATACTTTCCCTGAATAGTCTCTGTCATCTAGTGGTCCTTCCCATGTTGCTGGATACCTCATCTCCTGTGTGAGATTGCAGGTGCCTGGCTCAGATGGGAGGGGTGGGGGTGGCTGCTCCTGAGGCCAGGATGCGTGTCCACAACTGGGTGGCATGTGCAATAAAGCAGCTATTGCTTCCTTGACACTTCCATTCTTCTGAGTAAATTCTTTCCTACTGTAACTTGGGATTTCTGTGATCCTAAGACTTAATACAGGATTGTCCTGTGGTTAAAGACTTGGCCAGAGGCTGGGAAAATACGTGCAAAGGCTTTTTGTTTGACTTTGGATGTATCCTTTAGGCTTTCTTTTGTTGCTTAACCTCTTGTCTATGAAATGGGAAATGATTCTATTTGCCTTACAGGGCTGCTATAGGAATATGTACGTAGAAGGTCATGAGAAATGCAAATGCTAGGGCAATACCTTGGCCAGATATAGAGAAAAGCACCCTTAAACAGTCAGTAGGGAGGGAAGGTGTTTCCTTCCACATACAATGATCTTAATTCGCAAACTAACTTGACATCAAGTAGACAGGCTTGTTAGCCTTTGTTTACTGATTTGTCATGTTGTATTACAGAGTATTAAATCAGTTTAAGATGTAATGTAATGGAATGACACTATACAACTTCAGATCTGTTAACATCATATGGCAGCATGTTTTAATGCATTTGTTTCACTTCAAGTAACCACAATGAAGTTTGACAATGGTATATCTAGCGTTGAGGCTGAGACAGGCCAATAATATATACCACACTGTCGGTGATCTTTGAACAAACCTCCCTTGGTTGTAGGCATCATCTATAATTGATGACGTTTAAAAAAAAAAAAACCCTAAATTTATCTTTGTGTGCTTCAGGTGAAAAACTGTGAAGTCCAATTTGAGTATCATCTTTTTTCCATTTTCTCACCTGTAGCAACAAAATCTGTTGACGTTTAATTTAATATACTTTTCAATCACTACTGTCAAAACTTTGGTGCGGGAAGTAGATTGAGATGATTTTGGTACTTCATATGGAGATTTGTCTTTGTTTTCTATTGTCTGTGCTTTGTTTGATGTTCTAAATTTATTTCAAATGGATATCTCTGTTACAGGGAGAATAAACATTGCATTAAATAAACCTTTATCGGTATTTAGACAGGTGTTGCAACAGTGTTGTATATTTGTCTGGGTAACTACACCTATAATATTGGGGAATCTGCAGAAAATCTACTCTGTCAAGTTTTGTAAGAGAAGACTGGGAAATGTATTAAAGGCTGTTGTTCTGCAAGGTTTCTTCAAATGTACCACAGTGCTGCTTGTTTCTCACAACCTGTATGAGGTTACCAGAGCAACTCTGCTGGGTAGTGTTTGTGCAAGGCGCAGAGGCTCTATCAGTGGGTGAAGGGGTATTTACTGAAATCAGCTATGTGTTGCTATAAGCCAGCCAGCCAAACAAACACTCTTGATGCACAGTGTCTCTTTCTTTTGTCCAGTCTAGACAACTTCTATATAGGCACAGTTTCAAAAGGTCAGCAATTAAAAGCTTGATTTAAAAAAATACTTTGCTGATCTTTTGAGTATTAATGTAAGCATACACTTCTCACTTTTAAATCATCACTCACGGTGACTGCTGCTCTAATAGTAAAGCCAAGTACCATGGCTGATTTTTACTTTGAATTGTTTGAAGATGTCACTTCTTTAAAACAAAAGTTACACATTACATTTCTGTGATGATGACACACTCTGAAGTGCACGGAGAGGACAGCTGCAGGTGAACAGTGCTGCTGTTTCAGCTTATTTCTGCTTACTTAGTGTGACTAAATGGCCATCAAAGTAAGAAACTGCTCTGGAACCACCTCCTGGTCTTTGCCGCAAAGTCTGATGACACAAGCAACTGTGGCTGGTACTAATCTTCTGTTCTCTTTTCCTTTTCCTTTTGCCCAGCCGAGATGTTATTAACTCTGTCAGCTGTCTGGAGATTAATTGAATACTGTAAACATTGAATTTACCTCTGAATCACAAAAATGAGATTATTTAGACTTCAAGAAGGAGTTTGGAGCTGTTTGACTATTTTATTAGCTTGGACACAAAAACCTTTGGATCTTGGCAGATGGAAGAAATTATTTAAGCAAATGGAAGATGTTTGCCTTTTCTCTTCAGAGTGTGTCAGAGTTGTTGGATTTGGTTTTATTTTAAGGGGAGATAGTAATTCCTTTCTCTTATGACCTTGTGTTATGGATTTTTTTAAATTTGTCTTGTATATCTCATCTACTTGAATTTCCAGTATATTTTCTGGAGCAATTTAATACTAATAATTTAAGAGGGTCTTACCTTCTTTTTTAATGTCAGAAGTCTTTCTTAAGCAAATAGAGCTGCATAGCTGAAGGTTTCTAAACTAACTCAATTCTGATTACTGTTTTGCAAAGTACAGCTCATGAAGGCTACTTAAGAAATAAAACGATCTATATACAAGAACTCCCACCTGATAGGTGGGAGTTCTTGTATTTTATTCATAATTTACTTAATTCTTTAATGGGGAAAATGCAACTTGGTTTGCAAATTTTGCATAACCACGCTAGGGCAGACTAGAGAGAAAGCTAGCCTGGGGAGACAGATGCTCTGCGAGGTACAGGCTGACTTCCCTAAGAGACAGAAACCTCCTTTGATGCAGGATGGCACAGGGCAGGAGTTGCACTGTCTTGCACTGCTTAGGGACAGACTCTTAAGTGGAGTGAGGAAAACCAGAATGGACTCGGATGAGAACAAAGCCATTTCTGAGTTTCAGGGTCAAGTTATTTGGTTTTCCTGTTTGTTTCTGTCCTTGATTTTCTGGGTTAGTTCTGTTGATCCTGGTTTTCTTGTCTCTCGTAGAGTGTTTTTTCAGGCTTCTGTGGTACATTGCTGTCTTTTGGGGACAGGGACTGTCTAATAGAGCTTGTATATTTTTAGCCTCTGATCCCAATTCTGACGCCTTTATCACTGTGCAAGAATTTATTAATTGTATGAGAAAATATTAATTATACTAGTTAAGTATAAAGATTACTAAAAAGGAAAGTAATGTCAGGCTCCAGAAGAGATTTTTGTCAGGTTAAAATGGTTGAGAAAGCATTGGAGTTTGAGAAAACCTGCTCTCCTGAATTCTGCAGCCAGCACTCCTTATGTCCAGTTAATAATTGAGGGGAAAATAGGTTTTGTCTCATTTCTAATCCAAATGTTGGAGGTTTAAAAATACAAATATGAGCCTAGGGTTATGTAAACTGTTAAATTCTGATGGAAGAGGGAAGATTCTTGTCTGTAGTATGAAAATAGCTTTACACATCCAAACCCTGTACCTTTTCAGTGTTTCCAGTTTTATCATTGATCTTACAATATTTAGTGTTTCTCCTTGTAACCAGATAGTATGAAAAGCTTTAAATCTCTCCTAAAGGCACTTTAGAAGCTCACAAAGCCATTAAAATGCAATTCAAATGCCATGATCCTTACAGAGCATGACTGATGATTTTTCAGGGTTCAGGGCTGTCAATATTATGATCCATCTGTTGATATTTTTTTTTTTGCCCCTAGTCTTCTATTTTTCTGTGATAACCAAAGACAAAGCTCGGAAAAGCTTTGCCTATTGTCACGGCAGAATACGGATGATTACATCCACATACCAGAGATTAAATACCCTTTCACATTATGCTTAGTACACGGCTTTGCTAGAGAGAGTAGGATAAGGCAAGGATAACAGCTTTAGGTTTGAAGAGACTAGAAGCCAGTCTCTCTCTACTAAGCAGTCTCAAAATTTGTGATATGCTAGAATTTGGTCCTGTTTCTCAGAGGGAAGCAGTGCTTTACCAAGCAACCCAGTTTCATGTGGTTCACAGATAGAGGAGGAGCACTAATACATGTGCACAGCTGATATTTTTTCCCTTTCATGTGATTTAGCTGCATGTGTCTTCTCTGGTGTGTTACAGAGGCTGTGGCCTTGGCCTGGAAGGATTTCCTATCAGAAATGCAGAAGGAAAGCAAACAGAGATGCTTCCTCTTATCCAAAGAGTTCAATGTTCTCTGTGCAGTGAGGCACCCTCTCCCTCCTCACTGCTGCCTGTGTGTGGTGGCAGATGTCTTCTCCCTGGAAATCTCATTTTCCTTTGGCTTTTTGACTCTCTTGAATTTCCAAGGTGTGTGGTGTCTTCTTCCAAGCTGTTCCTTTACTGGTTAATGTCTCATTTATTCTTTCGCGAGACCTTCCATTAACCTTTCCTTCTTCAGCAGTGAAACAGCTGGTGTTTTGAGATGAGTGCCTCTCATGATAACTGCTCTTTCCTTTGTATAGATCTGTCTCTGTCTGTTTACTTGTATACCATTTTACCCATCAACCCCAAAGGTACAGAACTCTGTAAACCTGCTGAGGAAGATGCTAACTCTTGCTTTCTGTTTGTGTGGAGCTTGCTTACCTCCATCACGAGGACTTAAGGGTTCAGTAGTAACAATAGTAACTTGGAATAACTTACAAAAAATAGATTTAATCAAACATCATTTTCAAGAGATACTATCAGTTGATCTAAGTAAAAGTGTTGACATAATTGAAATTTGGGGGAAAAGTTAAGCACAAAATTACTTTTTATTTTTTTAACATAGCAATAGAAGAGTGAAGAATAGATGACTAATATGCAACAAATTATCTAAATTGTGAAAAATAGTGGAGCTGAACGCATCTTTCACTGCAGAGTTACATAGCTGGGAATGGAAAACAGAGGCCATGCTTGTAGAGAAGAACTTAACCGAAGTGGTTGCGAGAGCTCAGCGTGAGCTCTCAGTGTGATGTTGTGGCTAAAACTGCCTTTAAATTTGAAACAAGTATATATTGGGTAGAGACACAACAGACATGAAAACTGTATATTCACTCCTGGTGAGTCTGGAACAGGAAAGATATGTCTGTTTCTCTTTCCTTGAGAAACTATGGTGTAAAAGTGTATTTAGAGAATAATTAACACAAATGATTTGAAAACTGAAGAATGTGGTATAGAGAGACTCAGGAAGCCTGGTCTGTAGGGTTTATCAGAGAAGGCATGGGACAACTTGATAGCGGTGTATGCTTATCTCTAGGTGAGAACAGGATTTATCCAGTCAGTCAGAAACGGTTCGTCAGTCCCCTGTGAAACTTCAGTCAACAGAAGATGAACTTGGTTGATTTCTGATTCAGAGTCTCTTGCAATTGAAATGTTAGTGATGGTCAATAACCCCAGGGGCAGTTTATGGGGATTTTTTTTTCTAGCTTTACCGTTGGCAACTTTAAAATCACATTTAGTTGAAATCTTTGTCTTTCCTCTCTTCCTTCCTTGCTGCCCCCTCTCTAAAATGCTTGATCTAATTCAATCAGAATTACTGCGTTTATAGCAGGAACTGAATTTGTGGAGCCTGTGTTAGGCATAAGACCCAACCAAGTTCTTACTGCTTAGAACTAGGTGGGATAAATTGTTCCCGTGGACGTTTCAGACAAAATACTTTTTCTTAATGCCTTACCTCTGACCCCCACCACCTCACAATCAGTAACTGTTGTGGGTCAAAAATGTTGAAAATTGCTGAAAACTATCTTTTTAAAAAACCAGTTATTTTCTGAGAAATACTGGGGTATTTAATTTCTTTGCCAAAACACACAGAAATGGACAAAACCTTTGAAATAAGAATAATGATTCAAGGCAAGCAGAAATTTTCTTCAAAAAGAGAAATGGATTGAGAATTTAAGAATGACTTTCCCATGACCTGCTTTATTTATCTCTTTAAAAGGACCTGTTGAGCATCTCCATAACAAGTACTGGGTTGGGAACCAACTCTGTTACTTGAACCCTGCAGTCAGTTTGGATAAATTCCACCTCTGTGGTAGTAACAGCTCTGTCGGTCATCTGGAAAAGAGCCAGTGTCATTAGAGCAACTGACAGACTGTAATTTGAAAATACCTTTCTTTCAAAACTAGTTGCTTGGGAGAACAGAGAGAAGTATAAAGCTGAAACAATTATAAGTTGTAACCTTTAAAAACAGATACATATTTCCTAACAAACCTGGCATCTTTTCATTATCACAGACACGTTCATTAACTGAAATACTTATTTGGGACTATGGGAAGTTTAAGAATGCAACAGCTGCTTAATTTGTTTTTTCTTTTCTGAAGATGTGATTTCATGTTAATTTCTGATGCCTGCTGCAGTTGGTGACAGTTCAACATAAAGTAGCACAGTTCGGCACACTGAGTACGGACATGAGCTGCTGGGTGTGGAATGAACATGGTTTCTGAGGGCAGAAATGAAAGATGTGAGTTCTGCATTGGTAGCATGGCCTATGTGTACTGCACAGCCACTTCAGGTCTGTGCTTTTCAACAGCAGTCTGCGGACAGCTTTGAGGATATCTGCAGGAAACAGCAAAGAGGAATACACCTATGGGATCTCATATCCAACTGGAACACTTTTAGGAACTATAAACTCGTGAGATTAAAACCATTATTTTATTACGTGTGATAATTTGGACAGTGTATTTACCAGAGAGATGTGCATTTGGCCAGTTACAAGAGCGTGAAGGTATCTTTTTCGTTAAAGGTGAATGTGACTTGTGTGAAGACCCTGATGCTGGGCAGAGCTGGTGGGACCAGGATGGATCCTGGAGTCCTCCCGTGGTTCAGACTAAGGCAACTTTCCTAGGGATCAGGGCGCTGTTAAAAGCCTTCCAACAAAATCTTCTTCCCCTCTTTTTCCAGCAACAGCTCTTTTATTTAAGAGATCCTGGTTTATTTTGCAGTGCTGCTCCCTTTGCAGCCAACAAATGATTATTGGTATAAGCTCATGATCAAATGCAGCACAATAACAGCTTAGTGTGTTGCTGCTTGTCAGCTCATTCAGGGTAGCTAGCCAAGCGTGCCCACTTGGCACTACTGAAATGCAAAGCAAAGCGCACTTGCTAAGCAGAGAGGGGAAGAGCAATCGAGACGATGCTGCTTCCAGCTTTGTGCATTGTGCAGACAGCTGTGAGGAAATGGCCTGCCAGTGTGCTCTAGCTGCACACCTGGGCTGCTGCCCCTCCTCCTGCAAATACAGCATCAAAGTCTGCTTAAATCACAACCTGACATCTGGAAAGCAAAAGGAGGATCTGTTTACTTTAATGTGAGTGTGGTAGGGGAGGTCAGACCTCATCCCTTGCTTGAAAGCCCAGGGTGGCTCTCAGTGATGTGGGATCTTTGCTGGGGGTGGGAATTGGGTGGATCATGAGGGGATGCTGTGGAAAATTTTCTTTCAACCCAACCATAAGGATCGATTTTCAGCTCCCTGGATTCTTTGATGTGTTGTGCTCCTTGAAAATGCTGCAAGCCGGGAGACTGAGCGTTAAATCCTGTTTCCGTAAGGTGAAGGTCAGGATGACTTGTTAGTTCAGTACAGGCAGGGTTTCAATATTTATTAAGGTCCTCCTCCCTAAGGCCTGCCGCGGTGATACGCATAGGGTCTACACCTCAATGAGGCTACCGTGCACAGGAGAAGTCGCGTCTTTGCAAGTTTATCCAAGTCCTGCTCCTTCACTGGTGTGCTGAGGCTGATACATCTGGAATACTCAGTGGTTGCCAGAAAACTGATTTCTGCCATAGAAGTCTAACAGAATGTGTAGAAAAATAAATGTAAATAAGTGAGGTTATGATTAATGAGCTGTGTTCTCAGGTGGTGTAGGCTCATTTCCATCAGTGAGGTGGAGCTTAGCTGAAACTGAACTCCTTGCATTTTATTTTATCATTTTAAATAGGAGTGGGAACCTGAATTTTTTTTTTCCCAAATGCTGAGATGTCTTTTGGTCGGAAACATTCAAGTTCACAGAAAAGCACTGCAATTTTTTGACATCTTGATAAAAGAAAAACACTGTCTGAAGCTTTTGAAATATGTTCTTTAAGAATAATAATAATAAAGGCAGCATGCAATTTATTTAAAAATACTCTGAGCACTTTAAGTCCAGCTGGTTGTATCTTCCTCTTTCATAGGTTAAGACATGACTGTGACTCCTTAGAGCTACAGATCTTGGAAGCTCATATTGAAGAGATGTACTAAACCAGGAAAAAGAAAAATTAGTGGGATGTCTCCTTAGACGAAGTAGAAGCAAAAGGCTCCTAGCAAAGTGATTGGTAAAGTTCTTGTATAATTGCCAGTAAGTGTCGCTACTTGTTTTGCATACTCCACTTGAAGAGTAACAGGCTTTTATAGCTCCATAGATCATTTTCCTGTTGGCATGTTTTTATGTTGTACAAACTTGCAGACTGTAGCTGACAAGCATCAATATTGTCATCATCGCCATCATTACCTTCTACAGCAGCCAAGACCTAGCTATCTCAGGGGTGTCGTTGTTTTGTTGGCATTTTATTTCTCTTGTCTGCAGTAAGCTCCCACTGGGCCCCATCCATAATGTTCAAAGACATCAAAATAGTCTCTTGCTGCCTTAGGGACTTTTTCATGTCTCTGCCATACAGAATGCATGTATACTGTTTGGAAGGGGGTGGCATAGAAAAATGATAATTTATTAACTCTACAAAGGGAATTTATAGTATGGTTCATGTGTGGCAATACCAAGGAGTAAAAGCAGCAAGATGATGTAAGATACTGGAGCTGGAAGAGCTAGTAATATTTTTTACATGTTTAGTAGCTTTGGAGCTTTGATCTGAAACTAATGTACACTTTTTTGACCAATACAGGTATGGTAAGTCAAGTGTTATGCCAAAGGGATGTCAGTTTATCTTGCAGAATATTTCTTTCTTTCCACTCTGTGCAGATTCCTGTAAATTGCTACTTCAAAACTTACTTGTGATGAATGAGTTAATTGAACGTAATACTGTTGTACTTAAAAGCCCTGAATCTGACTGGTTTTGAAGTGTTTGTACTGCAGTACCTGATCCTCGTTTTGCGGTGGGTGGGAGAGCTGTGGGGCAGCATAGCAGCAGCTCCACGGGTTTGGAAGCAGGAGCGTGTTGGTGTTCCTGTCCTTGTGGCTGCAGTCAGTACGTGCCACTGCTCTGCGCAGTGTGTTTTCTGACAGAGCAAGAATTTAGTAACAGAAGAGATGGAGCTATTGTGCAGGTTGTGGAATGTGGTGGGAGAGAAAGCGTAGCTGAGCAGCAAGGGAATCTACTGTCTCTCTTACTGCCTGATTAAAACAAGGTTTTTGCAGCAGAAACACTCCCTAGAGGCTGAGCTGTCAGAAAGGATTTCTGTGTGCTCCACAACATTCTGTACTCGTGTTGTGTACCTGTTGCTAAAACTTGGATTGTGTCTAGTGTCGGTGTTGTCTTTGCTGGAGAACCTTTTGTGACCCTTTGAATAACAGCTGCTGCTCCTAAAGGAAGAAAAAAATTGTCAGAACTTAGGCAGTAATTTTCAAGGAGGTCTGGTGTAGGTAGCTGTGCAAATCTGAGAAGATGCTGGTAAAAGTTTGATTATCAAGTTCCAATTTAATTGCGGCAATAGCACACGAAACAAATAGTATCACTGCTGTGTACAGAATTAAGTATTACATTAAAAAGCATGGCAGGGGATAACTTGCTTTGTACCTATTATCTGTAATATTAAATAGCACTCGGCAAGTGTTTTATAAAGCTCTGTTATATTTCTATTAAGATAGAAGAGAGGAAGGATAATCTGGAGAAGTAGAAAAATGTAAGGTTTTTTAAAAAAAAAAGCAAGCTGACTTCTCAGTTTGTATTAACAAAACTTCAGAGAATCAATGGATGGGAATTGATAAACTGTAAAATGTTCCTAGGGAGTGTTGTACCAAACAAACTGTAAGTGTTTACAGTAGTCAGCATTGTTGATGCCAGCAGGTTTGTGTATTTCTCTGTCTTTTACTTCACGGAAATAAATAAAAGAAAATGTAAATGAGGGTTTGATGGTGTTCGAAGAGCTGGAAAAGGCGAAAGCTGAACTGCTGTAAACGAATGTGTATCTCAAGCTGAGGAAGCAAACTAGAAATACTGACGTGACCTCAGATGGACTAGAGAGGTACATCTAGAAGTAAAATAAAATATCTGATGAATGCATAGAGCAGGGAGAAATCAGTTCTTTTCACTGGTGTGTCAGAGCTGTGGAGATGTTTTGCTGATAGACATGGGCGAGAGTAAGACTCGAGGAGCGTGTTCAGCACTCGTGTATCTAACTTGGGTCCCTCCGTGGTGCACAGGCAGAAAGTTGCATTTGAGACAAATGAGAGTATTTCCCATGTCAGCACCGCAGTTGTAACTGGCCAGACAGGAGATGGAGTCTCTCTTCACTTCCCTCTGTAATGTGGTGTGCTGATGTGGGGGCCGGGGCTCGGCTGGGGAGCAAAGGAAGGTGCCTTCCCAGGTGGTTCAGTCTGGCTTGCGGGGAAACCTGAAAAATCGGGGCTCTTGTCAAGCTATACATCTGTAGCTTTCACGTAAGCTGAGTGTGAATATGAGCCTGTCAAAAACAACATATGAAAGAAATCGACTTCATTTGCGGGTAGCTAAAATGAAATTTCTTCTCAGACTCAAAATATTATGAACGTTTGTTGTTCATAGAAGCCATCGAGTGTGACAAACTCTATATGCATAGGAAAAATCACCTCTTTTTCATTTTTGTCACGTAATTCTTCTGTTTTCACTATATCAAAATTCAAATGTTATTTCTAAAAAGCTTAAGATTGAACAGATGCTTAATTGCAGAGAAAAAAGCATTTTTAGCTTCTTGAATGGAAATAGCAAGATTGAATCTTTTTGACTTAGAGCAAACTAATGTAAAACAGAAGAGTGGAATTTTGTTGCTGTGGGTTAAGTATAAATGGATATAGGTTCTGTAAATAAGTCAGAATTAAAATAGCTGTGAAAAAATCCCTTGATGCCAAATGTTTCAGAAGCCAACATCAAAGAATTTAAAATACTGAAAATCTTTTGTGGTCAGTGGTATAACCTCCAGGCACTGAGTACGTTCAGATTTGTAAGACTGATCCCAAACAGCGTAGAAGAAAAAAACAAATTGTGAATTAGGCATAAGATATCAGAACAAAACGTTGCAGCCTTGTATCTTGGTCTTGTGCTGCTGTTAATTAGAAGTGTTTAGGTGCTTTTAATGTTGGTACCACTCTCGTCCTGTGTCCTTTGAAGGTAACAGGGAAACTCTCTTTGACTATAATGCTAGAGGAACAGACTAGAAAAATGTGTTCAGCTGTATATAACCCTAGTGAGATTCAACATAATAAAGTAGAATTTGTCAATTCTGAATCACTCGTATAGCAAATGATGTATTTCTAAATGTAGAAATAGCAGCTGCAGGCAGCACCAGGGCACCCCTGAGCTGGAATCTCTGCTAGTAAAAACAAAAGCATGGTTCTGTATATCTGCAAAAATATCTTTTAAAAGAAGATGATGCTTCAGAGAGGAAAATTAGTCTACACAGTGTATTTCCTTTGTAATATGTTTTTTTTGTGTGTGTGCTTAATGTGCAGTTGCACATGAAAGCACTGAGATGGACGGTTTCTAATGGTTGAGTTTATCCTATATTGGAAGAGTAAATCTTTGATTCCATTGCACTGTGTTACCACTCAGCTCTGTCATGTTTGCCCATTTGAGCTACCCCGCTGGAAATAAATGTTCTTTCAGTACTTAAGTAACTACAAAGGTGTGCCAGTAGATGTACTTTGTTTGTGCCATTACACTTGACACTAGCTAAGAAGTCGGCTTCCTTTCAGCAAATATCTGTTTAGTTTTGCTTATTTTAATGCTAGGCAGAATTGCAGGAAAAAAGTAGTATCTTTAATTAGGTTGACCCAACATACTTGTAAAAACAGATGCACTTTTGGGCTTAGGTCTGATGGGACTGTAAGCCTTAAAGCTTGTCCTTTTTCTCCAGCTGCTTCAGCAATTTTTATATTAGAAATCATCTCTCTTTCCTGAGCCTTACTTCTCTTCAAGGTTATTTCAGGTGTAGTAGCCTGGTAGGTACTTTTTATATGCCTGTCTAAGAAGAAACCCAGACTTTAAGGTGTTGTAAGGCTCTGGATGCATACTGCTGGTTCTGCAGTGCTCGTACAGTGAGACTGATGCACCTTCTGTTGAGCCTTCTGCATCCTGACTGAGAAGCCCCTGGATGCAGATGGTTTGTAGGTTCCAGGGCTCAAGACCTGATCCCATACCGATACGCACTGTTGTAATTCTGACCCTGATTCTCCAGATAGGATCCTAAACTGGTGTAAATTAGTGTAGTGGCAATGACGCTACTTCAGCTGAAACGCTGATTTATTTCTAAGAGGAATATTGTTATTACCTATCTTGAGATGCCACAGAGCCCCTGTTGTACTGTACTTAGAAATATAAAGTTTCTCCACATAGTGCAGTCAGATGCAAACTCTTTTCCTAAGCTCCAGGTAGGCCGGTGTGATCCATGCTGCCATGAAAAAGCAATGCTGCCTTCCTTTTTCGCAGTTGATAATCTCCATTTCTCAGCAGGACCTATGAGGTCAAGCACACAGCTGTGGTAATGTGGCTGTACAGTTTCAGGATCTGCGCTGGCTTGTCCAGAGAACTGGTGTATGGCCAGAACTGACCCCTTGCTTATAGACATACTCATTTTCACTGATACATTATCTTCATTTCTGCAGAAGCAACACAGGCTCACATACTGGCTCCATTGTCATGAGACAAAATTTGCTTTTATTTATATCTTGGCTGCATGACCCAGTGAGTCTGATAGTCTAGTGTCTGTCACACATAATTCAAAGTACATAAATACCATGATAGTTAATCATATATTGGACACAAATCATTTACAAATTCAAACAGAATGTTCCATTTTTTGAAGGTTTAGCAATGAGGATGTTAAAAACCAGGGTATTTGAGCTTAGCGTCAGGTTTAATTTTCACTTACCAAGAATATTAGTTAGGATGATATTTATTTAAGAAATTTGACATTAAGAATTTATTCATAGCAAATGCAAGTACCTTTGAAACCTTTGTTCTCAGTTGAAACAAAATACTTTGTGGGATTATTAAATGCTACTCTGTGAGCTCTGAATTTCAAATAAGAGTTGGGTTCAAAAGCATCCCAATGGATTGAAGAGTAGATGGAAGAGAGCGACTATGGACCTGCTGTCTGACCTTGAACAAGTCGCTTCAGTGCTTAATGCTTCAGCTTGCACCTTGATCTGCATGGCAAGATAATTACATTTACCCAGCTTTGTAAAAATGGAACCAGAATTAATTTTATTCTCTAAGGCATAACTTTGGAATACTTTTGTTCGTATCAGAAGTAGTATGTAAGACTACTTTTGCAGTTAGTGTTGTATGTTGGAAACTGGGGAGTCTGGATTTGATTCTGCCACAATTTTTCCATGTGCCTTTGAAATATGCCTGGTCTTGTCATATCTTGGTGCCCATTGATGGGTTTGGGTTTTTTCTCTTAATTTTGCCCTTTTTTCTGGAAATTGTAGAAGGGAGGGAGGTGGTTGGACACAATTTGTGAGAGCAAAGTTGATGCTACCGTATTTTTGAGATCCCAGGCAAATTATCAGTGTTGAACCCAGTGCACCTCACAGTTTTGCACCTCAGTGACCTCCTTTATGTTACAACAGTACAATTAAAAATGAATAGAGTTCTCCAGCCTCTTCAGTATTAGTTAAATTTTCCATATGCTGTTAGGTTAAATGGGTATTGAACTGTTTAACTGTAAACAGCAAAGTCTGGGGAGAAGCCAGGAGCACACTGTCAAATTAAAGCTGTTGCCTGTGTAAACAGCTGCCCATAAATCAGATTCTCTTGTATACACAACAATTGTTGATTGAATAATTACCTAAATTCTGTCTCTTAATTTTTTCCTCAGGAAGTGTGTTACGTTTACTTGGAAGTGTTGGAATTTTTAGCATGTTTTGATTTAACAAAGCTAGAGGTGCAATATACATGCTAGCAAGAATGCAGAAACTTTCGGGAGCTTATGGTTGAGGCTAAGAAGAAGTTGACAGGAGGGTGATATATGCATAAAGGAGTGCCAAAACCTCTTTGAGAGCCATTTTGTGTGGTGGTGGTTAAAGCAGTGTTATGGTTGTGGGTTGTGTTGGTCAGAGGCCAGACTTGGTTTGGCACGTCAAAAATAGGACCCATTAAAATCTATGGAGGGCTACCACCGATTTCAGTAGTGGTTGTGTCCTGCTAGCTGTCCTGCAACGGCCTCCACAGGGCAGCCCAGATCATGCTTTGGTCCTTCGGCAATCCTGGCAGGACATCAGTAGTAAACCTGTGGGATGCCTTCTCTGTTAGACAGAAAGGATCATTCGGACAGGTCTGTGTGGTGCAGGACCTGATGAAACTCAGAGGCAGATGGAGTCTGGTGTTACTTGATGTGAGGTAAATCATGAAGAAATGCATTAGAAATGGCATTGTCTGTCTGGTAGCGGGAAGAGGGCTCACTGCTGCTTTCCACATGGAATGAGGAAATGTGTGCTAGTTTACTGTTCAGAGCAGGTTTCACTTGTGCTGCAGTGTCCCTGCCTTATGGCAGACTTATGGGTGTTTTCTACAGTCAAACCTACCTTGACTGTGAAGATGTCTCTTCCTAAAAAGAGAAACTGCTTAACAATTTGCTTTGAAGAGTGGAGTTTGACCACATTCACAAACCAGTGCTGGTATGGGAAACATTTGCTTTGTGTTTTCTGTGCTTAAAAAAAGGTGAGCTGGAAATATTTGCCTTGCTCTATTCATATGCTTTCATGAAGTCTTCCTAGGTTGAGTAAGACGGTGTCTTCCTGCAGAGCTGTTGCTCATGGGCTGCTGTTTCAGACATGGAAATGCTCTTGCATCCCTGTATACATCTTCAGATGTGTATATAGAAAGCAGCCGAGTTCAGCTCTGTCCCAGCCAAAACCCATACAGCGATGAATGCGATAAAGGGAGTCAGCTCATCATCAGTGTGGCTGCTGGAGAAACGTCCATCTGGTCAGATGAAGTCCATACCCAGTGCTTTTTGGGAAGTGATTCAAAGCAATCCATCATGCTGCAGACCATGGCAACCCAACATGGGCATCAGGCCTGATGTTTTCCGATCAGTAGCAGGCAATTCTCCATGTGTACAAAAATATAAAACCTGATCTTTATTGAGCTGTTTGTGTTTGCTGTTTTCCCATAGACAGAGCAACAAATCTGCTGCTCTCTTTACGTTAAATAGGAGAAAAGAACATATCTTTGCAAAAGCTCCTTGTCTTCTCCAAGGCTCTGTCTTTATCCTGTGGCTTTACAAATACAAAGTTGCGATGAAATCTCTCTGTTTGGGGAGATATTCTTTTCTTTGCTTGTGTCTGTATGTGCTGTGTGTCAGTCCTTTGCAGGGATATAGTTTGGACATGAAAGCCACAGCCGTGGGGACAAGATTTTAGTATTTAGCTCTGCCAGTGGTTCCTCCAAGTCCCACGTGCTCACGGGATGCCGTCTATTCCTTCTGCCTTCAGGGACAGACTGGAGGATCTGTTTGGTTTCCTTCCCTGCCAGCCCCATGGATACATTTCAGGCTACACCATCTACAAAGCATCGAGGGGAAATTTGAAGTTTAGGAGCATGTAGCCCGACACATGTTTGTGAGGGGTTCTTACTGTGTAGTTGTGAAACTCACGCGTGAGGACCCACAGCCTGAATACAGCTAGCGTTGCTGCAGGAAGCATACCTTATGGCTGTGAAGGTGTGTGAGTAAATGCGAGGCAAAGATCTGAGTAGCTGTGAGGCAAATCAATAGGGAAGTGCTACGCAAAGCATCAGGCACACAGGGTAGCTTGGCCTTGGGAAACTGGCAGAGATGGCTGAATCTGCAAGTGAAGTAATACTCTTGTTTTTCCATTGTTTTGGGCACCAAAAGAAAAGCAACAGGAAGGAGTATAAGCTTAGGAAAAATGACCCATGAAGAAGATTAAATTAACTCAGGTTCTTTATAAAAACTGAACACAAGTCTGAGCAAAGTGAGGAAGGTGATCAGATGCCTAAATGCTTCAAGAAGGAAAGCAACAACCTATCCACACCCCTGGTGAGGAGGGCGAGGAGTACTGTGCTTCACAGAACAGCGGTAAAGAGAGGACTAGGCTGAACGAAGACATTTCTTACTCTCCAGCACTGGAGCTCCTTGAGCAGATTAGGCAAGTGTCTGTCTGTTAGGTATGCTCTGACCGGCCTGGAGGTGGATGACAGATTTCCAGCCCATCTTTGCTGCAGCTGCGTAAGTCTCTTGCATACTGGAGGAATTCCTTCCAGTTTTCGATTCTGAGTGTTCAGTATGCGGACAACATCATAAATTTAAAATGGCACAACTTTTGTGGGTGCGCAGCAGCAATCTCATGGGCTAACCTAAAAGCAACTCTCTGAAGCACAAATACCAGAATGCTTGTAACGTATGATGGAAATAGATGTCTCACTGAGCATAATTGTTCTCCCTAGGATGGCCTTTTTTCAGGGGCAATGTGACATCTTTGTAGCATGAAACTACAGCAATGGATCTTACTGTTGTGCTCCTGATTGCCTCTTCACATAGCCAGCATCTTCACCTATTGGGCTGGATTCAGTACTTAGACTTGAGAGTCTTGCATAGCAACAGAGAATAACTACTCTTATTTCAATATATTGACATGCCTGCCAGTAGAAACTTTCCTTAGCCAACCCAGGCAAGGTTTGACGCTAGGGAAGTATCTCAGCTCCTGCCATTCAAACATGTATATTTTTTTTCTCTGTCACTGTTCAAAAATTCTGAGTTTCTTTACGCTCAGATTCAAAACAAGGGCTTACCATGTATTTCAAATTCTGTTAAGTGATCTGGGAGAAAAGCATCAACTTCTGTTTGTTGCTGGTGTGCTGGATATGGCTCCCTTATGTACGTCCGTGAGCCTTTGGCACTGTGTGGGAGAGCACCCCAAGGTTAGTAAAGCTTTTATCTGTCCTATTCGTTTTGTAGTATAAAAGAAAAATCTGAGTCCACATCTTTAGCTGCTGCAAGTTTGTGGTATTCCTTTGAAGTTTGCTCTCTAGTACGCATATGTAAAGAATCATGATAATTTTTGTGAAAATCTGCTAATGCTGATGTTTTCTTCTTTATAACAACAATGATTAATTTTGATCACTCATAAGCAAGATCAAAAGACGTCAGACTCTCCTTTTTATCAGTGTAAGGAAAATACAAATATAACACTTCAAATTATTGAGCACACAGTAGCTGAAAGAAACCTCACCTGTCTGAATTATACCTTAGTATCCGACTGTAATAACCCAGATTATTTGTGGTGTATGTATTTTGCTGAAAGGGAAAGTACTAACGGATGAGTACAGTAAATTCAGTAATGTTTTCTGCAGCGCTTGAAATAATTGATGTGCTTTGGTGCATAGAGCAAGCAAAGGTCTCTTTCTTGAAATCACCCAGCAATGGCAAATGAGAGTGATTTTGTTCAATTCTAATGGGAGTAGCAAAAATACGCGCTACTGGTAATGCTGGGCTGACAGTACTGGGTCGTCATGGCAGTGGCATGGATGCTGTTTGTGCTCATGGCCCCGAGCAGTGATGGTGGGTGGGGAGGAGCCAGGAGGGAGCACCTGTGGAGTGAGTTAACTTCTGAGCACGGCTCCTTCCCCAGCAGCAAGTGCTGCTCAAAGTAAGCCTTAGTGGAGTCTGGCTTGGCTGACTTAACACACAGCCCGCTTTAAATGTTTTGAGCCAAGGAGGGGCAGCCAAGCTTTGTCGCTGCGTGATTTCCATTAGGTGCTTGTGCTGCTTTTGGTGCTGGGAGAGGATTCTGGATGCTGAGGTTTGGATCAGGTTCTGAAACATCCTGAAAGTCACGGAGTAGAAGAGTGATTCCTGGTGAACTATGAGAAGGACATACATTCAGGCCTTTTAACACTCATCTTGCCACTTCAGAGGAAAGTGGGTATTTATAGACTTTGCCTGGTAATATGCGGTAAATTTTACTCTGATGCTCCAGACAAATATGAAAAGATAAGGTGTATTCTTCCTGTAAAAGTTTGGTGCAAAACTGCATATTTTCCCTCTTGAACATCAGATTTCCTTTTTCAGTTATATTGTAATAATTACTATACAGCCAAGAAGAGCTGTGGAAAACAATCTGCGCGTGTTTATGTTTTGTTACGTTTTTATGAACAGCTGAGAGCAGTGAAAGGCAAGCCATGCTTAAACTCATAAACCAAGATTGTGGCAATTTCATACAATTTATAGGGTTTATTTAATGAGCTTGAGTAATACGGAACAAATTGTTCCCAAAGGTCCCCAATCAACTAGAATATTGAACTGGAAATCAGACTGTAAATTGTGTTTTAACTAACGTTATGTGGCTATATCCTTTTTATGGAACGCAGTTTCCTTCGTGGAGAAGGAGCATCGCATACCTCAAGGGGTCTGACCAAATGCACTCTGGTTTTGCCTGAGTCCATTCAGGACAGTGTGAGGCTGTGACTGTGTGCGGAGTAAGTAGTGGGCTTAAAAGAATACTACATCTTCTGAGATCTCTTGGCCTTATCTTTGCTGTTGTGGTTATGCCTGTATGCGTATGCCTAGGCTCGTGCACAGCAAGATGAAGGGAGGTGGGGGCTGCCGGGGTGTTGCTGGTCCCTGAGGAGGGTTGTTACCCTGCCTGCTCTCCACGTGGACAGCAAAAAAGACATTTCAGTTACTCAGCTGACACCTCTTACAGAGCAGACTTCACCTGAAAATTGGACAGAGGGGGAAAAGGAACTGTGAATACAAATCACAAAGCATTTATCTCAGGAAACACAGAGTGCAGCTGACTTTGGGCTTGTTGAAGTCTGACTTTTTTTTTTTTTGTGCTAATGCTGGAGACACACACCGTAGCTTCACTAATGACGTTTTATGCCTGAGAACATGACTAGGACAGTATATAAACAAGGGTAGCTCTCTGGGATTTTTACTGTGATAAATAGGAGTATTTTACTGAGAAAGGCATTTTTTTTTTTTTTTTTTCAGCAGTGAAGCCATAGCCTCTATTCTGGTCTTCTCCCAAGTCTCTCACTTAGACTTGCATCAAGAACAGTGTGGGAACACTTCAGTGTTCAGTAGTGCAGGAATGGTATCAATATTACACATCTTAGTATGTGTTTAATATTTAAGTGCAAAATCAAATAATCATGAGGGCACAGTTTGAGGGATTTACCAATCTGAAACTCTTTTCAGATCAGTTTTCCTCAGTGGTATTTTTAATTTTTTTTTTTTTAAATCTGACTTTTGAGTTCAGCTGTGAGATGTGAATGTGACTCTTTGGGAGATAGGAAGTGTAATTCTAGTAGCATTGCTTTGTGCTTGATTTTTTTCTGACAACTTACTCCTTGTATTTGTTCCCTTAACTGATAGCAAATACTGAGTAACAAATTGAGTAAAATGAACTTGTATGAGAATTTGAATGAAAGAAGATTATGCATTATTTAGGTCTGCTGATATTTGGGGACTCATTGTTACCCAGCTAACATCTCAAAATGAGTAAACGTAATCTAAATAATCAAGTGTGCAATTCGAGTCTGCTTGAAATCAAATGAAACTGAAATCCCATTGGCTTCAATGAATAGCAGCACTTCCATGCACATAAAAGGAAAAGAGTAAGAGATTTCTCAAGGGCAAAAGGAGTTATTACGCTACCATTCAAATAGAGCTAATACAGCGGAGGCGTGACCCTGCCTTATTTTCCCTGGAGAGACTGAAGTTGTTGTAGTCCTGCCATCACCACTTTCCAGTCTGGTTCTGTTCCCGGTGGATCTGCAGCAAGGGAACACAGTAATATCTAGGGCTGCAGTATTTTTCACTTTCCTAGCCAGGCCCAGGTGCCTTTGCAGAATGGGAAGGACACCACAGTCCAAAGCTTGTGCATTTTTTTACCTGAAGGCTGTGCAAACCTCAGGGGTTTGAAACAAACCACCAGTACTGCTTCTTTTTGCCACACCACCTCCATTTTGGATGTTGATGCATCGATCCGACGTGGTCTCAGAGAAACCTACGCTGGCTACATGGAGCTCTGGTTGGTGGCTAGGCAAGATGGCAGCATGATGGGCCGCTCAACTATTTCCGCTCCATTTCCATTAGGAGGGATGTCATGGCATTTATATTTAATATAGACACGCTGGACTATGCTGGCAATAGCGAACTGAACGTGGTGGAAGAAATTAGCACAGTGACAGCTGCGTGCCAAGTACCCACTGCAAATGCATCTCTGTCAGAGAGACAAGGCAACTCTGTCACCCTTTCATCAGATGTAATTGAATGCCTATGGAGGTGGTAATTACAAATACCATCCCGGCTGCACAGACTCATTTGTCTTTGTTTATCATCAGAGCAAGTATATTGATCATTACTAAAGCATCAAATATCTTTGGGGAGGAATGAGAAAATCGGATTAATAAAGCCTGACATGCATTGTGAAGTGCACTTCTCCATGAAGGTCAGGCTTGGTAAGTACAGAAATGACAAATGAAATCACTTTTAGCACTCCGTTGACCTAGTAGCTTTATCCTGGGAGAATTGGCATTGCAGAGAAAGCCACTTGGGATTTTTATTACTCAGGTCTTTGTATTTTGGAGCTAGCTAAGCCACTTTGTGTTTAACTATGTATGTACAGCTTTGAGATTTAATACACTCTCTGGATTATGAACCTGACTGTGGTGGAGTTAGTGATATGAAACTAGTGTGATAGAATTGCAATGAAAATCTGGTGAATAAAACTCTACAGTAGAGATGATAATTCAAATTTTGTGTAAGGAAAAGGCAAGATACTACGTGCTTGAAGTGTGCCAGTGCCAGTCCGGAATTCAACGGGTGGCATTGCTGGAATGATTGCCTATTTACATTGGTGTAAGCAAACAGAGTTTAATCTTTTATGCATTGTTCTGATATCAGATGTTCCATTTTTACCTTAGGCAGTAAAACATGGGCATTTTTAGTCCAAACTGGTATTTCCCTCACTGTGCTCATAGAAACAGTTTTGCCAGTACTTTCACTAGTACCTTCTAGCTAACAGCTAGTGGTTAGCAATTTTCCTCATAAGCTTCTTGCTAGCTAATAACAGCTTTTAGAGAAATGGCCACGAATATACCACGCAGGCTCAGTTTATCTCATGCGGAATTTTGTGAACTGTTGATGTGCCACAGCAAGGAACAAAGTTTCTCATATTCAGTCCTAGTGAGGCTTCATCAGCACTTATATACAGAAGAATTAATTTACAGTATGTCAAAATGTTTTGAAATCTGTCTTAGCTCAAATACTCCTTAAAAAAATTTTGGATGGTTATCAGATGCTTAGCAAGTCCTCCCTCTCCTCAGATTAAGACCTGTTCTCGCTAACACCTACTGCATCTGGATAAAGTTACTCATGCAGATATTCCAATTTGATAGATCAATCTTCTGTTAGACTATTTGTTTGGCATGCAGATGAATACAGCAGATGAAAATAAAGATATCCACTTGCAATTAAATTGGCATTTTCATAAGCTTTTCCTCGTGTTACAAAGTTGGAGATCTTAAGGCACATGCTCAGCTGGTAGGTAGGTAGCAGCATCTCTAAATTTCCTCCGTGGTTCTGTGTTACTTCACGGTTGGCTGGAGATTTGATACATTAGTTTTCCCCCGTGGGCGGTTTTTTAAGCACAATATATCCAGTTTGTCTTCCTTCTCAGCTATTTTTGAAGAATTCGAGTGTTGATTTAGAAATGGACCCAAGTTAGTGCTCTTTCTTCAAGTGAGTAGTGAGATTGTGTGATAGGTTTGCATCGCTCCCAAAGACACCCATTATTAAAGGAAATAAATTCAGATATTAACTCTCAGGCTTAGTGCATTCCAAGCTGACTTATAACTTACTTCTCAGGGTTAGTGATGTGAAAATGTTACAGGTGTTCATTTAGCACTCAGTATCTTCTGGAGCCCAGTCGTGCAGTGCTGGTGGTTTATCTGGGTGGCTGTGTGAAGACCAGGTGGGTTCCTGCAGCTCTATAACACGTGCCTACTTGCCATCGTTGTCCAAGTTGGAGAGACAGCTGACCTTGTTTCAGTATGGGTAGCTTCTTTTAAACTTCAGATTAGTTGCGTAGGCTATTTGTCTTTTACATCTGTAAAAATGTGTACAAAGCAAGCGACACCACCAAAGAGCTAATGAGAACTTGGCCAGCCGCTGAAGCTGTCTTTTTGTTTTTGATTTGAAGCGTGGTCTTTGTTGTCTTGAAAATATGCGGAGCATCTCTGGTGGGCTCAAGTATTCCCTAACAGGTTGGTCGTTATACGATACTAGAGTCACGTGTAAAACAGCCACAAAACCCCAGCCCTCCCTGGCCTAAATGCTTGTCTTCAGGTGTGGCTGCGGGGAGTAGCTGTGCAGTCAGAGGAACAGTCAGAAGTGACTGTCTTCCAGAACGCGAGACCCAGCGTTACAGATGGAATTGCTTTCAAATATCCATAATCAGAAAAAGCCTTTAATAGCTGAGTTTTTAGCCTCAATTTAGATTTTCATGCATGCCAATTAGTAGAACCTTGTTTTCTAAAGAAACAATCTTTCCTATTTTGAAAGCTTGACAGTTTTAATGTGTTAAAATTAGTGAAGCTGACATGTCTTCTCAAGAACTGTTTAATCTGTCAGATTCTTCATTCTTTTATTGTCTCTATCATTTAATGACTAAAAAGAAAAACCTCCCAATGAGTTATTTTTTACATTTCTTTAACTTGCCAATTATCGTAAAGATTTTTTTTTACTCACAGTAGGAATTTCTCTTTAGAAACAAAGCTGATTAAAAATGCCCAGTATCCTAAACTATGACTTACGATGGAGTGCAGAGCACTTCGCAGGTGATAATGTCAGCGTGGGTTGGAGATATGATTTGCTTCATGCTGAATGCTGAAAAGATACAAAGCTTCACCCAACTGGAGGACCTCTGATGATGACACGCTGGCTGCACTGCATTCACTGCTGTGTATCGCTCCAGCCTGGCACTGGCAGGTTTGTCGGCCATGCCTCCAGCTGACAGCAGCCCCCTATTTACCTCGTCACTGATATTACAGCTTCTCATATTGACCCCTTGTTGGGTACAGGGGACTTGTCCAGATGGACCGCTTGCCTTAGCCAGTCTGGAAATCCTAGAAGTGGTGAATTTTAACTTCTGCCTTAAAGTTTTGTCTTTGGAAGCAGGAATATTTCGTTAAAAAGTGGTAGACAGCTGAAAGGAAATTAGCCAAAGAAGAAGCAGAGCAAAGAAATAATTATGATGGCAAAGAAGTGCTGTAGCATGGGCATCATCTCCCTGTGCAGTGCATGCAGAGAGGTGGGGAGTGGCGGTCAGTGCTGAGCCCTTGCTGTCGGGGACAAGGGCTTTCCTCCCCAGGGAGAGCTGGGCTCGGCAGCTGCTGCCTCTCTCCCAGGCCACGCATGCAGGGAACAAGTAATGGGGAGCAGGGACAGGTCTGCTCCCTTACACTGTGCCTGTCCTCCACTCTTCAATGTTCAGGCTCAGTGGCACAGCTGCTCTGGTGCGATTCTGGTTGACGTGCCTTGGGCATTGGCACCTGAGAGGAGAAAGGCCAGGCATGGCAGAAAGCTGAGAGGCATGGGACAGGTCCAAGAATGGTAGTACCTCCTGGCCTTGCTGTTCTGAGATCGACACTTGTTTTGAAGAAAACAAAGGGTTTCTATGAGAGGATTCAGTTAAAATTAGTCAGATGATATTTCTCAAATTGTATTTAACCAGCTGCGTTCACAAATGTGTATTTCTCATAATGCGTATGCATGCTGCCAGCGTCGGTACCCCACCCGCTCTGCTGTTCCTCATGAACTACTGTCAGGTTGTTGCAGACCCTCATGGACTCTTCTGAAGAGCATTTCTGGTTAAAACACAATTGTCTTTTCTTTCCAGAGATATCCAACTCCAATGCACTGAAATTCTGATTTGCATGCTCAAAGGTGGCGTTCTGACAGAGGTCTAAAGTACTTTGTTTCCAATAATTGTTCACTGATGGAATAAACAAATTCCCTCATACTGACACAGTTTAATTTATAAACTGGATTTTTAATTTTTTTATATTAGTGTTTTCCTTACTGTTCTTACAGGCAAATGGTATGTGAATGCTAGTAATTTTGATGATTTTTTTTTTTTTTCAGTTGAGGTCCCAGTTTGAGTGAATTGGCAGATTCGACACAAACTGGCAGTCTCTTCTCTGGGGGGTAGCTGAAGCTGGACTAGCAGAAATATCTTAGATAGGCATCTCTTGGGAACATGTACTCGACAGCTCATCCAGCACAGGATGAGAGCAGCACCTTGCCCACCTTCTCACTCTGTGGACGTCGTATTGTCTCCGTTTGAGCTGGACATTTTCGTTGGGTTGGGCCGAGTCACCTGTTCCTCACAAACTGTTCCAAGAGCAGTGGGAGCTCGCTGTGTGTGAGCTCAGAGCTCGCTGTGGGGCAGGGTGCTGCGGGTTTGACTCGTTTCCTGCGTCGCTCCCTGAGCTGGTGGTGGCCGAGCGATAGCTGGGCACGCAGCCCCTGAGTTTTGACATCAGCTCTGCAGAGTTTTACTAAAATCAGTAAACCATGCAGATGATTACCTTATAACTTCAAAGTTGCTCGCACCAATACAAAGCAAGGCTCGAGTAGTAGCTTTTGGGTTTAATCGTGCTTTGTACTCAACTTTGCAGTCCTTTCTGACTGGTATGAATTGCTACAGGAGCATCAGCACAGTAGTGGGAAGATGGTAAATTTAGTGGGATCTGCTGAGATCAAAGAAAATACATGAATGGATGATATCAGCGCTATTAGTTTTCTTTTGCTCCTTAAGTGAAACCAATTATTGATTGCAGTGGGAGTTTGAATAATAGATGATGTAATACAAGTGAGAGTAGGAACATCTGGATTTGATTTTGACATGCTTGGGGAACGAGTTGTAGTCTGCACGGTCTTTCACATGCTTAGTCATAGCAAGACGACTGTATTATTCTGTGGAAGGATAGCAACAGGCTATTATGCATTAACAATCTAGATTCCTAATTAAAAACAAACAAGAGATGCAGACTCTCACAATCAGAAGCGTTTAATCTGTGGAGGTTTAATTTTTCTGATGCTCTTAATCCTGTACATCTGCATATATAATGGCAGGTAAATATCCCATTGTACATGATTGATGTGAAAATATAAACAAAAGCAACTTTGATAGATGCCTTTTGAGTGATTTTGACAGTAGACTTCCAGTTGCCTTCTGTCATTGCAAAGGCACTGGTACAGGGTGCAAGATTTTACTGTAGTTTCTCATTGCTGTTTACAAAAATTAATAATTTGACACAATTTGCCCTTATTCCATTTGTTTAATGTTTTCCACAGAAACAGAGGCTCTTGCAGATTGGGTTGTGAGAAGATGGACAGTTGTGCCCAGCTTCATTTTAGTCCTCTGAGAAGACACAGAGGTAATTGGTAGTTACCTGAAATGCAGTGGGAGGAATGTCAAATGCTGTTCTATGCTCCCTGGAAAAGGCACTGGGTGTCTGCTTGGTGTTTGTGTGTCCCTGAGCTAGAACCTGAAGTAGGCAAAACTCGATCCTTTTCAGAGAAGAGAATAAAAGGTGGACATCAGAGGAAAGCTTAGTTCCCTGGTTCTTCTCTCATAGGAGCTGGTGCAGCTGTAGCAGATCAGTGAGCCGCTTTGGTTGGAGAGTGCAGCTGTAGGGGCGAGAGGCTGGTGGTTTTGAACTAAATTCCTTGTATACAGGTGCTGATACCTTTCCATCTTAATATTTATGGCATGTCAATTTAAATAAAGCTTGTTGACACTTCTTTCCGTTATTGTTTTTAAAATAGGAACTAGTTATTATAAACAACTTGGGGGCCTGGCGCAGAGTGGGTGTTACTGAACTGAAGAAACAAAAGCAAGGCACGGTGGCTTCAGGCGTGAGGCTTTTTTTGTCATCTTGTTTCAGTGGTGCTGGAAAAGGGCAGGGGTATCTGTGTGTTCTGGGGTGCCTGCTGCACTGCTGCCATCCAACACCAGCCTACTTTTTCCATCTGACCTTTCTTTCCTGGGAGAAAATTAAGGGAGGAATCCTTGCTTTTCAGTTTCATTCCATCAAAACCAGAAGAATCAACGTGCCTTTGTTTTCATTAGGCTTTGTCTGAAAAAGACAACGATTTTTACCGGAGTGGTGCTTATGGAAGTGCATTTGTTGGCATGTTTCTATTAGTCAGTGGAGGCTTCGTAGCACTGGCTGACCTCTTGCTGTCGCTTGTGTATGCTGATTGTCCCTGGTGCTGGTCTCATGACGCTGCTCGGTGAGGGACCGCATTCTTACTCGTGACTGGGCAAATAACTGACAGCAAAGACACCTGTGAATGTGCCTTGCTTGACTGCTGGCCACAGTCTTTTTGCAGTGTACCCTTGGAAAAAAAAGCCATTTCACACAGTATTACAAAGACCATAATGGGGAAGAAAATCTCACCCCTTATTTCAGCCATGGAAATGGGAAACAGTAAGCGTTTTAATAGTTGTATGTATATAATGCACCACTATCAACTGAGATTTGAAATTCTTCTCAAAATATGCTTCAACTCATTCAGGAATGCAAAACTTGCACAGAAACTCTTGGTGAGATTCTTGTGGTGGGCGTAATGCGGCAGGTCAGGGTGGAAGATGGTAATGATCTTGCCCAGCCTTCGTAGCTCTGAGCCCGTAACCAGAGCAGCAGCCTCTGTTACAGCTCTGCTCCAACAGCTGATTTTATTGCTGAGTGAAGGACAACAGCTGCCTGCAGCAGCAGGGGCTGGACATTTTTTTTGACCTAGTCGAAGCCGGTAGAGAAGTGGGTGCAATAGGCAAAGCTGAGTTTGCCAAAGTCCCATTTTGCTTCTCAGTTGTGCTCAAACTCTCTCGCTTGAGCACAGTGTTTCAGGGGCTGGGGGGCAGTTGGCAGAGGCTGCTGTGGGTCCGGTACCCGTAATGTGCCAGTCAAAGCTCCCTGGTGTGCCCCTCGGGCCCTTGTCTCCCAGCTGCTGCCTTCCCTGCTGCTTAAGGCCTTGCCCCGCAGGTGGTGAGGAGCCGGCCGCCAGCCCTGCTCACCAGCCTTCGCGATCCACGTGCCTGGCCTTGCAACTCCGTTGCATTGTCACTGTGTGCAATTGAAAATGAACATTTTATTTTCAGCTCCCAGTTTCAAATCTGAACTGAGCCTCACCATACAGGGTTACCAGCATTTTCTAGTTCATCTGTCTTTGCTTTGTAGACCCCAGCGTTTTGTTGAGAATAGGGTTAGGGATGGAGGAGTGCTGGAGGTGTGGCTGCACATTTGCACACTTCATAGTAGCCCGCTGGCCCAGCTGCGCAGTGGGTTGCCTGCCAATTTTATTTTCAACTAAACTGTCCTCTAGATCTTGCGTTGTCGAATCCAAGACATGTTATCAAGCTTTGTGCTGTCCCAGGCAGCTCCCCAATTACTTTTCTGCTCTCCTGAGCCTTCTGCTGAAACTAGGTAGTAGATACGCATCCTTTAAATACTCAAGAGACTTTCACCATCAACTCGAATGGTCTCTGAATCAGACCCAAGATGAATAAGGCATTACAGTGTTATCTGCTGGATTGTCAGTGGATATAAATGGGTTTAGTCAGTGAATTTGGCCTCACATTGCCTGAGGATCATCCCTTGTTTGTTCTACAAGAAGCTGTACTCCATGTTTACTCATTAGAAACAACAAGGAATGTGTATTGTGGGACAAAATATAATGGTGCAAAAGTTCAGAGCGGCATAAACAACTCAGAACTGTGTGATGAGCATGTACTCAGTGGGGAAATGCAAAATGATAAAGACATTTATGCTGGGGAAGAATCCTAATTGCTAAAAGGAGCTGAACAGAGAGTATAAATAACCAGGCCTTGCCATCTCAGAGCTAATAAAATCTTCATCTGTGCTCAGGGAAGCCCATGTGCAGT
This sequence comes from Steatornis caripensis, assembly GCA_013398225.1. Classification (NCBI taxonomy): domain Eukaryota; kingdom Metazoa; phylum Chordata; class Aves; order Caprimulgiformes; family Steatornithidae; genus Steatornis; species Steatornis caripensis. The sequence continues at coordinate 31,701 of VZSC01007354.1, forward strand.
GGCCTTGCTGCTGCTCAGCAGCTGCTGAATTCTCACCATGGAGAATGAGGGCCAAAACTTGTGCGTTTTGAAGTAAGCAAGAAAGTTATGGTGGCTTAGTGATCGAAGGTGGATGAGAGAAGGTAAGCTTGGTGTTTTTAATCAGCAGTAATGGACTGTGGGCACAGAGATCTCCTTTGGGTGCACACCTTTTGTTTTCCTGCAGCACCAGCACAGTGAAAGTGATGCTTAAATGTTTTATGAACACGGACATTACACAATGAAAGTCTATTAAAACAGAAATTCACATCACTTTGTATGTCACCTAATTGTGTAATGGGAGTCATTCTAGGTAGTAATAATGCCATCACTGAGCAAAATGCGCGTGCTCATTTTGTGTATTGGGGCCCAGGGGCAAGAGAACTGATTCTACTAAAAGTATATAAAAGGGATTTTAGATTAGATCCTGAAGAAGCATCCTGCAGTACAGAAGCTGTCACAATCCAGCAACCTAACAGTAGTAAGAATCAAAGATCGATGTTTTCTTCCTAAGTAGATTACTGGTTGCTTATTCTTTACAGTTATTAATCATAATTACAATAATATCACAAGGCAAAACTAGCGCGCTACAACTGTAAGCCAGTAGTAAGTCCCACTTCTCCCAAGGCTGAGTAGCTCATTGCAGGGTATAATCTCAAAATACCAGGAAGCCATTTCTCGGTGGCTACCTCTGTGGTGTTTCACCAGCATGCCATGTGAAGCTCCTGCTGGGAGAACAGCAATATACTTAGGCACATTTAGGCCATCTCTGTGCTTCATTGCAAGAGCAAAGATCACAATGTGTTCTCCCTGCCTCCCGCTGATCTTGCCACCCTGTAGACAGCTGTGTCTGACCATGCGTGCTTGGTTTTGGGAGTGATCTCAGTCCCGTCTTCATATGCGGAAGATCTCCATGGGGCATAAAGAAGCTGGTGTGTGTCGGAATGTTGTACAATAGTGGGCAAGAGATCAGTCATTAAGTAGCTTGGAAAGCCTGCTTAGTTTTTCTGGAGGGAAATTCTGTTTGAGGTTCAGCTTACACATGGAGACGGTTTTTCAACAACCCTCTTCACCATTTGGCCAATAGTCTGGGGAAAAAAAGGGAGCACATGAAAAAAACCTAATGTTTCCTAGAAGTGTGGCAGTGCTAGACCAAGCACTGCTTCAGTCACTGCTCAGGGGCAGCCACGTGGACAAGCTTGCTTGTGTCCTGCCAGATTGTGCTTCAGCTATCACGCAGGACAAGACTCAGCAACAATGAGCAGCCTTTGAAACGTCTTCCTGCTTCCTTTTCACTAATTTCCTCAGCACCTCCTTCCCCATGCTGCAGGGCTGGGTGGAATACGTGGTCTGCTTCTTATAATCTAAAGTTTTTTTTTCTACTCAGTTCATCTTGATTTCTTGCAAGATGAGAGCGCTACTCTTGCTTCTAAAGCTAAGGGAAGTATACGCTTCTGCTATGGCAATTACTCTTAGAACAATTTAATAAGGACTGGTTTGTCTTAGCTTTGATAGGCCTTGTGCTTTAAGATAATTCAATATAAAAAAATAATTGGATTTATGTTTGAAAAACCCAGAGTGATGGTGCTCAAGCTAGTAGAACATGCTTGGATTTTTCAGGGGTCGGAGTGTGGGGCCACAGCTCATGTACGTTGGGCAGCGGGTTATCTGGCCCCGGTGACTGTTGGTGTTCAGTAATTACGCAGCACAGCCCTTATTTCCTCTTGTTGTCAGTTGTATTGCAGAACCTCTCAATATCTGTGAGTGTTTATCTTGTACATTTGTGCTTGGCTTTTTATCTTCAAAATTTTGTACGTGCTTGTAGGATCAGCTATGTTTTTCTACAGCTACTGATTTTCAGGAAATCTAGTAGAGGTGTCACCTGTCAGGTATCTGTAAGTTTTGCTTGAGCCTGCTGCATTGAGCAGTGTCAACAGGCACAGGTAATGATGTGTTAGCTCCTCCGTGGTGGTGTCTTTCCTTGCCCACTTCAGCCTCCCTTCCCCAGGCTGCCGTGCCTCAGAGAGCTGTTCTCCTTCCAGATCTGCTGGCTGCGAACAGCACAGGTGACACGGGCTGCTTGCACGGCACTGGTGACAACGCGCAGTAACAGGCAGCAGCAAGCGTGCATGTTAACGGGTATCTTAGAAAAAATTATTGTTAATAAAATTTAATTTAGTCTGCTTATTACTGTTTACCATCAGAAGGGCAGTCAGCCTCTGAAAAGCTACAGATTTCTTGGAAGTCTGGGTGGGTATAAAAGCAACCTGAAATAAAAGAGGGGAAACTGTCAGTCTCTGGGTCCCATTGCATAACTGGGAGAAGAGGGAAGTTGGTGATATTTTAGGTTTTTTTTTTTTTTCCCCCCCAGTATTCATGCTTAATACAATTGCTGACAATCTCTACTGTTATGATGTAACTCATGTGACTAAAACCAGAAACTAAAGCCCTGGAGCAGGAGCATCCAGACAGTGTGACTTGGTGCTGAATTCTAGATTGTAGTGGTAGGATCCCTGCAGCATCTTCATGTAATATTCTGACTGACCCCCTTCAGTTACCATGTTTTGTCTCCTCCTGGGTGTGAACTGTTATGGTGGTGTGTGATAGTCGACTGCGGAAAATATGGCACTTGTGAGGAATTCGGTACAAGCTCAAGAGTAAAAACAATTGAAATATTAGGAATAATGCAGCTGTAAATCATTTAAGGGGGGGAAAAAAAGAAAATAAAATGATGCCTTGCTTTACATAACAGTCTGTGACAGGAGGTGCTTTTTACTGTTCTTGTATCAGGAGGACAATGTGATTCAAGGTCTGCTAATGGAGTTTTGTTAGTGCTGTGTCTTCTATAGAGGTGCTTTTTGGAATAATTTGCTAGATGCAGCTCTTGTATTTGCAAGTGGAGAAAAATGAGATTCTGAGGCTTGAGTCTTATGCTGCAGGGAAAAGGAACACTAATAGCATATGAGTGATTAGTGTGGTGTTCCAAGTTCGTGTTCTAGCTTAATGCAGTCAGTGCATGTCTGTGTTCTCACAGAGATTATATAGCAGCTCTGACAGCATTACGTCTCGCTAAGGTTGGCTTACATTGCTCATTAGAAGAATACCTTTTCAGGTATGGGATGAGTTGCATCCCAAATGTAGCTGTATATGATATTTTCAAAATGCCACAATTCTCCAACAAAAATGCATGTCCTGTGTAGAGTTTTTTTTCCCCACAGTACATCTTTCAGCTTGCCCTTCAGTTGGGAGCTGCTTTTGAAGAGTGGTTTGGTCAGATGTAGAAGGGTTCATTTGCACAAGTGGATATCACAAATACATCAGATGACAGCACCAAGGCAGACAGTATAAAAATGTGTTTTAACCAATTTTTCAACCTGTCGTGGATTGCATTAAACCGTACTAGTACTGGCAAGTTCTCTGGAGGAAAAATGTGAAGATCAGGTGAACCTTCACCAAAATACAGCCCACTCTCAAGAAAGAATATGGAGCCCTTTGGGGCTAAGGGGCTTTGCGGGTTAGTCAAAGTGGGTGGAACAGCAGAGCTTCAGGAGAAAACAGCAGAAAGAAAGTGAGAAAGGATCCAAAGATGGCCACACGGCCCGAGTGAGTGGTAGGAGCACGGTCCTGACAGCAGCCTGGAGACAAGAGTCTGCAGAAAGGCCGGGGGTGTTCATGGGGAAAGGACTTCGTACGCATTGTGTATTCAGACATCCCAGCCACCTCACCTGTGGGTGTTTTGTATGGGACTTCTGCAGAGGCAGAGTCTCTTTTCTAGGCCTTTCCCTAGTAAATGGGTAGTTTAATTAGACACACGACTAAAAGCACAGTAGAGGTTGAAAAGGGAAGTCGTAGGAAGTTTCCTTGTTTTATTTGATTGTATTTCCTTAATTACCACGGGCCAGATTGTGTCCTGAATCTGTACTTCGGCACATCTCTACTTGTTCCCTTTCCTGACACAGCTACAACCCATCTCTGTGCAGGCTCCTGCTGCTTTGGTCAGGCCTTTTGGCTGCTGTTCCTTGTTCCTAGGAACGTTGTGGGCAGGCTACTCGTATCCTCCAGTCATCTTCAGGTGCTGTCAACAGCTGGTGTGAAATTACTCCTTTACTTTCCTTAATTCTTTCTCCTTCCCCAGTGTCATGAAGATCATCTCAAGGTCAGGTTGGTGCCAAAGGTGCTCCAAGCAGCTTTGTGCCACTTCCTCTGAAGCTGTGCGGTGTTTCTAGGTTAGCAAAAGACTGACTGATGCTATTTGGCGTTTTTGCAGTGAATGCAAGGTGACATACAGAAGCTACTATACTGAAAGAAACTTACGTACTGGACCATAATGGTGAAGCTGACTCTGGTTTTTGGATTCTGTAACCCTACTGAAAATTAATTGTGCAGCAGCTATCATCTTCTAAAGGCAGAAGTTACTTGTCAGGGTCATAATCTTTTCAGTGGTACAGCTTACCAGTTTTGGGTTATGTCCGTGAAGCCCTCTGAGTCGTGGTCAAATGATTGTGTATGCAACACTTTACGACACATGTAGTATGAAGCAAAGAGCAAATCAGTCCAATCTGTCTTAATCGTGCTTGATCAAGCAATTATGAATGCAGATGCCTGGCTCTCATGGTTATGAGACACAGCTGTAAGCTCTGCAGTGAACAAAGCAGTTTGTTTGACAAAGTAGATACCTCAGAAAAGCAGTGGCAGATATAAGAAAATAACTGTACAAGGGACTTAAAGACCACTTGATGGTTTTTCACTTTTTAATTTCTAATCTGAAATGTGATGTTGCTTAAAATTGCTTCTAGAACCACTGAATTTCAAGCTCTAAGTTATGACCAAATACACCATCAGCATAACATCTGCACCCCACATACACCAGTCTTCTTAAAAGAATGTCAATCTTGCAAGCAGAGCTAGATTGGGGTGTCTGTGCAGCATCCACTTAGACCTCTGATGTGCTGTATACATCATACCATAGTTTTTGACTTCCAGGCTTTTCTGGGTCATTGATCCTTATGGTCATCTTCATCTTCTGCATCATTTTCATCTCAGACACTCATGGCTGCACAGTTCAGGAAAGGGGAAAGCCAAATGAGGTGAGCATCGAATGAACAAACAAGTCTGATTCTCTGTCAAGAAGGTGTCCTTGGCCAGCAGTTCCTCTGTTTGTTTTAGGAAGCAGATGTGCCTTCCCTTCCTTTGAATCAAGTGATGAAGGTAACTCCTAAGGGTCTTTGGTGTGATGCTACTTTACCACTTTGATATTCAGTAGCTGTACTATTGCTTTAATTCCTGTTTGTTCTTTAGCTTCCCAGGACCCCTTACTCATCGTAGCTGCTAAACACTTTTTTCAATTTGCCCTCCTTTCCATCTTCATTTCATGTTTTCATGCTGATGGAAGGCAGGTCGTTCTTTGGTAGTCTCCAACTATTTGGCTTTGAAGTCCAGACTGAGAGCATTTCACCCTGCCACTTCTAGTTGTCCCTCCTTGCCATCTGCCCCAAGCTTCTGATTTTGCTCTTGATCCTTATTTTGAAAGGATATAATTGACACAAAGACCATCTGTCAGTCTCTTACTTAGGGAATAACCTGAATTTGCATTGAGATACTGAATTGATTAGTATTTGGTTACACTGATTGCTGTCATTGAATGTGTTTGTTTATATTGAACAGTGTAGTCAAAAGAAAATGAAACTATTATGTTGCTATTCTATTTAAATAGAAGTTGTTACACAGTGCAAGGAGAGCTGGAAGTCCATGTTATATAACTATTAGTTTGCCATAGGCTGGTTCACTGCCCCGGTCCCATCGTATCGTACGCACTTGGTAGCAACACGGCTGTGCAAGCCTTATATTTGTGAGTGGAACAAATTCTGCACATGGAAGGAAACTTTACAGTGGGGAGAAGAGATCAGATACAAAGATCACAGAATGGTGGGGGTTGGAAGGGACCTCCGGAGATCATCTAGTCCAACCCCCCCAGCAGATTTGCCTAGAGCAGGGCACACAGGAACGTGTCCAGGTGGGTTTTGAATATCTCCAGAGAAGGCGATTCCACAACCTCTCTGGGCAGCCTGTTGTAGTGCTCTGTTACCCTTACAGTGAAGAGATTCTTCCTCATGGACCTCATGGTGGAACTTCCTCTGCTCTAGTTTGTGCCCATTGCCCCTTGTCCTGTTGCTCAGCACCACTGAAAAGAGCCTGGCCCCATCCTCTTGACACCTGCCCTTTAGATATTTATAAGCATTGTTGAGATCCCCAATCAGTCTTCGCTTCTCCAGGCTAAACAGACCCAGCTGTCTCAGCCTTTCCTCATAGGAGAGACGCTC
>VZSC01007354.1:38677-74572 GCA_013398225.1 Steatornis caripensis
CTGGCCGTGTTGTTTTTCCAGCAAATATCAGGGTGGTTGAAGTCCCCCATGAGCACCAGGGCCTGTGACTGCGAGGCAACTTCCAGCTGTCTGTAGAAGGCCTCGTCAAGTTCCTCTTCCTGATCAGGTGGCCTATAGTAAACACCCACAACAGTGTCACCTGTATTGGCCTGCCCTCTAATTCTTACCCATAGGCTCTCAACTCGTTCTTCATCCACCCCTAGGCAGAGCTCGATACATTCCAGTTGCTCTCTGACATAAAGAGCAACTCCACCACCCCGTCTTGCTGGCCTGTCCTTCCTAAAAAGTACATAGCCGTCCATGACTGCATTCCAGTCATGCGAGCTGTCCCACCACGTCTCCGTGATCGCAATGAGGTCGTGGCCCCGTGACCACGCACAGATCTCCAGCTCCTCCTGTTTGTTCCCCATACTGCGTGCATTGATCAGTGTGGGTGCATTGATCAGACATTGGGTACTGCCTACCGTACAAATAGCCAACTATGACTTTTATCAGTTTGAGAAGAAAAACAGCAGCGGTCATTAAATATACTTGTAAAGTCAGAGAAGGTTATGTGTCTAGGTGAAAGAAGCAGGGTGAGCAAGCCTCATCAGAAGAGACAGAGATGAAGAGGTAATGCAACCTGTAAAGGCTGACTTACATGATCTTGCTAGATAAAAAAGCAGATCATCTGCAATTTGTTATTTACAGTTCAGCACTGTGAAATCAATTACTGAGACGCAATTTAATTAAGACAGGTTAATGCTTAATCTAAGGCACTAAACCCATAACACGTAATTTCAGTTTACTAATCATTGTAATGCTAATGGCTATTTGACATCTGTTCAGTTAAATTGGGCAATACGTTTTGGTGCCAATTTACTCAGTAATTTTCCATGCCCTCCCCCCCAGCCTAAGAACAGTGCTCTGGATTACAGTGAAGAATTGGACACTAGTAACGGAGAGTACGTTTCCTTGTTTAATTCTTGCTGCTGTTAATATTTTGGATGAATTTGGTCTGGGTTAACCTTTTTACTTCAGTGATTTTTCTTACCAGGGATTTGGGTGCTTCTCCCAGTTGTGTCATTGACCTGTTAGGTGTCTTTTGGCAAGTTTTTGGCTTGTAAGTTACTCAGTGAAGACTTACAGCTTTGGACCCAGTTGTGGTTTTGTTTTTTATATATTATCTGTGTGAAGGACCCCCTGGATCTAGCAAGAGTCTGAGAAACTGTTTGCTCTCCACTTCATTGTTGTTCTGCTTTTGTTTCTCATCATCCTGAGGTAGCTGTGCTTTAATAGAAACAAGAGTGAGGAAGAAGATGGGAGGTATAAGTATAGCAGTGCTACGGTTGGGAGAGCTGAAGAGAGAACAAACTTTCAGCTAAAGGGCTCTTTGGTGGAAGTACGTTATGATTGTCTCTGCACTGTTGCATTAGTTCAGTCCAAGGGCCCATTCTGAGAACGTACGTCTGCAGGTAATACCCAGAAAGCTGCTTGAGCAAGGCCAAGGCTCATCCCAGCTGCGTGGAGCACTTGGAGCACAGTGTCAGCACACGAGCCCACCTAGCACCAGCTCCACCAGTCCCACCAGCATAGCACATCCACTTCATCGACCGTACAGCCCACGTCAGTGCCGTACCTTGCTGTCAGCCAGTCCCGCTGTTATTCACTACTGCCTCGTAGCAAAAAAGAGGGAGATACAAACCTCAAACAGGTGAGGACTCAGAAATCTTTATCAGCCAGGTCAAGCACTCTGAAGCAAATGTTCTCAAAGTCTCTAGATGCTTAAAAAGATGTGGGCTTCTTAAAACTCAGATAAGCTCTGACAATTCATCCTGGGGCAATTTCAGCTGTCTGCCATGTCTCTCTGCCAGCCAGGTATTGTGCAAATAAAACAACTTGAATTGTGCCATCTCCTCCCGTTTTGCCACCACATAGATGAATTTAAACTGGCACGGGTATCTACGGACTGTGCCCTCTCGGACCACCATGGCACGACTCTCTGGAGCTCATGGGTCAGAGCCTTTGGACTGTGAGTGATCGTGCCTGCTGCAGCACAGGTTCCAAACCTGAATTGTATCTCTCTTGTGAAAAGAAATTATCTGCAGGTTTTAGCTGTCTGAGCACTTGGTTCTGTGGATTTTAAAGATGCTATTGAAATAGGAGACTTCAGTGTCTCGAGTTGTTCTCTTCTAAGGGCAAGGAATGTTTGTTGAATTTCTCCCTAAATCTTCTCAAATATTTTGCTGCAAAGAGCAAATTGAGCTGGAGCACTTCCCCAAACTTTCTCCTTTCTTCCCCTTGGGACGCTACTGAAAAGAAACTCAAACATAGTCCTCAAGAGTAGTATTTTTTGTGTGTGCAGGCCAGTTCTTTCTGAATCAAGCAGTGTGTAAACCTTATGCATAAAGAAACCAATGAACTCAACTCTTGCCCATTTGTTTCAAAATGAGAACTAAGGTATGAAGGGATATTTGAATGTTGAGAGCTGATTTTCAGGTGATGATTTAAGAAAACGACAGAACAACTGAGTTTGTTTTCCAGCATGTCCGTTCTAAGGTGAAAATCAGCCTGCTGCTCCCTGGGGAGGGTGAGCCGTGCTGCAGTTCTGCGCATGCTCACACCCAGAGTCATTACCTTTCACAGGATGGATGGAGCTGTGTGCATTTTGGCCTTATTCTTAGATTGTACTGGAACTGTAGAGTTAATGAAGACTATACATGACTTAAAAATTTCTTGGATCAAACGGAATTTCACCGAAAAGTTAGATGTTTAGCCCGTAGTAGCAGAACGCTCACTAGAATGTGCTTGCAATTTGTTGGCTCTAGCAGTGGTGTAGGACAGTTACAAATACTGATGAAGTATCAGTGTATGAGTATCTGTTTTCCTAGATTCTTAGGGTGGATCTTTCAACAGCGCCGACTAACAAAATCTTGCCTCTGAGGAAGTGGGCAAGATCAGCATGATCCAAAGGTGTTTTTATTTTTGTCTTGCTTGTTCAGGTAACTTCAAAGCTAGAAACATTTCATTGTCTTTACCCACTACTAATGTTATTTAATACATGTAAAAGTGGCTATTCATTCAAATGCAAGAATAATTAAATGTCTTGAAGGTAGAAAGATAACAGAGCTTACGTTTGGGAAGCATTTGCCTGCTTCTGTGTGTAAGGCTTCTGCGTAATCCTAGTAACATTTTCTTTGTTCAGAAAAATCACATTTTATTAGTGGCATAGTCTTCAAAGATGTCCTTGTAGGATTTTCTGCAGAGCTGCCTCTCTAGGTGTGAACCACATATAAAACTTGGTGTTAGCTAGTGTTTACTCCCAAGGAAATCTGATGGGTAGTCATTACTTCACGTATCTTGTGCTGAACAATGATCCAAAATATCGCTGTTATTTTAGAGTCTCAGATTACAAAAATGAATTCTTCATTTATAAGTATAATAGTTATGTGTATTCTTAACTCTAAGTGATTTTTACAGTTAAAAATCTAGCTCTACCACTCTGCAGACCCATAGCAGCCAGGATGACAAACCTTGCTGCGGGTAACCCTGTGAATACCTCCCTTTACTTATCCCAGGGTAACTTGTTCATCTTCTCAGACCCAACAGAAGTATCTTTCATTCATGTTAATGGAACCATCATTGTTGACTGTGATGTTTATGTGAGTGGAGACTTAGAACTGGATCTCTTCCTAGCTTCAGGAAGTTTTTATACTATGATTTCAGTACTGGCGTTTGTAATTACAACACAAAAGAAGGTAATATGTGAAAAGAGTTCATCTGCTCTTTCCAGGATAGAAAATATGTATTGTAACGCATTCAGAAAACATTCCAAGGGTAGAGGATCAAGTTGTATTTGATTTTCTCATTCTCTATAATAATAATTTTTGTTGTCTTGCAAAGCTCTGGCTTTGAAGTGCAATGCATAAAAATTCTGCAGTACCAGCAACTGTTTCGCTTTAGTTATTTTCCAAGTGATTTGGTTTCCTCAATAGCATTAACTATATGGAGGTCTAACAAGTTGTAATTAATGTATTCAGACATTTTCTTTTGTGACAGGCTAGAATGTGAGCGACAGCACGAAGGGAAAAATCAGAATAAAATTGGATGCTTCAGAAGATTATCATAACATAAAAACTGACAACTCTTTGGCTCTTGAATAACATATTGTATTACACTGAAAAGGAAGGAAAAAACTATTTCACAAAAAAACCCCATAGCTTAAAAAGTTTTTTAGGAGGGGAAAGATTTTTCAAAAGCCTTTTTAATATTAGACAGATTGGAATATTATAGTTCACAAATAGTTTATCAAATGCCACAGTGCGTGTAAAGTGGAATACATGTGTACACGATAGAATGGAATCTTCTCGAACCAGTTGTGGTTTCGCCGTGTGCCCTTTGCTGAGTGTGGGAGTGTTCCTTGTGCAGGCTGCAGTACGTGGTGGCAACCAGCCCCTGCAGAAGGGTCGGAGCCATGAAAGCGGGTATGGAGCATCAGCTTGTCAGTGGAAAACAGAGTCCCCAGCTCATGTATTGGCAGGGAATTTTGGCTACAACTTTGCACCCTTGAAACTAGCTTCAGGGGAAGCGAGAGCAGGGAAGAGAGGAAGGGGTTTTATATTTGTGTATGCATATTTGTGAGTGTTCAGGCATGCTCTGCTTGGGACACAAAAGCACTGTAATGAGATGAAGTTTGTCTTTGTACAAGTCTGTTCACAAAAGCACTCAGAGCCCTCTGCCCTGGTACAGTCTTACAGTACCAGTACCCTTCCTTCTGACCCTGTGGGTGCGAGCGGGGAAAACCAGAGGAGAGGCTGATAGCCTGCCTGCCTGGAGCAGTGGGCAGCCTCCGAGCTGATTTGAGAAGGGCGTCTCAAAGCAACCGAGAGAAAGGTGCCATGGGTGTTGTGTGTTGATGGCACATTAGTGTGGGGACATCAGTCCTACTTCTGTCATATAATTGCATGGTGTTCTTCACAGTAGGCTCTTTCACTTGGTCGTTCTTGTGTGAACATTTGCAGTGCAGTAAGAATCAACTGCATGCTATGGGAACAATGCTCTGAGTGTGGAAACGTTTCATTGCATGCCTGGTCACTTCATCCTTCTCATGATAAAAAGACATGAGAATGCTTTGAGGAGGCAGTCTGTTTTCTAAGAGACGCTTAGTTTGGCTTTATTTTCTGTTTTGAAAAGAACATTGTCAAGGAGTATGCACAGAGAGACAGCGCAGCATGTATGTGACAAAGACGGCAGCTTGTCACAGTTTGTCGAAGGGCAGCAGCAACATCAGAACAACCCTGAATACATACCAGGTTACTCAGTTCCCTGTTCTGCACTTGATTCAGGCTGTGTTTCACAAGGTCTGGTTTGACTCGGTATTGCTTTCATACATAAGATGTTTTCTGAAGCTTTATGTGGAAGGTCAGATATTCTGGTGATTAACCTGGCTGAAATATGTAAATGAAACAGGGGGAGGGGGAGGGGGGGGCGTGAAGAGATTTCTGTCCAGATCACCTGGATCTGAAAATAAAGTTTGAAAGCCAAGAGCAGAATTACAGAAGAGTCTTATTTGCTTTTCATTTGAAGAACTGTTTTTTGTCTGCTTGAGCTGCTAGTCTCAACTCAGAATGGGAAATGCGTAGGCGAAGTCATGTTGTTTTATAAAGAAATATGTGAGGAAGGCAGAATGATTCGAGAAAGCAGCGGGAAGATCTTGCTTGCACCTATCCATGAGGTATGTGCTCCACAGATGAACGGAGCAGGGCTCCCATCCTTGGGGCTATCAGCCAGGCAGTGGCCAACACCGAATTCAGAGAAATGGGCGCAAGCGCTGGGAATTCTTGAAGGGGTTCTGCTTCCGACTTTGGGGCAAAAGAGTTTGGATTGTTTTTACTTAGTTTGAAGTTGGCTTGTTTCACCCTAAATAGTAAAACATGAAAAAAACCAAAGCCTCTGCTACTTGGCTTTTATTTTTAAGAGGTGTTGGTGGAATCCTCACCCTTACTTGCCTAGGTTTGTAGGTAGCTTCTAGGAGAGGAAGATGACTTGCGGAGCGTGAACCTGGTCTGAATGCTGTTACACAGCGTTATTCCTGTATCACTTACAGGAAAACATAGTGTCAGCAAGCCTTCCCTCGCAGGTGGAGAACCACTGCTGCTGTACTTTCCTCTGTGCCCTTCCCAGGCAGTACACAGTTGTCTCCTGGCAGTGGCCATCAGCCGCTCTTTTCTCAGTAGCTTCAGCCTCTCCCCTTGGGTTCAGCACCAGAGGTGGCTGGTTCACATTTTGGAAGCTGGGATTCCTCTTTGAAAAGACGCATTGGATAATTAAAGAACGTCGCTGGCTGTCCTTCCTCCCTCACTGCCATCCACCCAGCGCAAGGTCATCTGTACGCTTGCCCCTTCATGTTTATTTCTGAGCCAATAAAATTTCCATTTGCTCTGGTACATTTTGTAATCCACAGCTTTCAGACTAGAGATTGACTATCTGTATTCCTAGATAAAATCAAAGCGCAGTACTTAAAACAGATTTCCACTCAATTATTTCCTCCAGACAGCTTAAATGGTGCTTTGAAACCCAAGATTAACTCAGTAATGGCTGAGAGATACATATCAGCATTTTCCTTCTGGCCTCGCTAAATTTGGGTTTTAAAGCAGTTTTAATGCTGATTCTTTAATGTCCATGAAACAGTGGACTTATAGTTGAGATTCAGACTGGAGTCTGTGCATGATATCTGAACCAGGTGAACTAACGTCAGTCAAAAGTAGCTCTTGATTTCAGAGCCTGTCCCTCCACTCGCAGAAGTGGGTGCAGAACTACTAGACTGGAGTCTTGGCTGGTGCAAATTAACAGCTTTGTTTCCCGGGGAGGTCAGGCAGTTCCCAATGAATTTCAGAAGCTGTTTAATAACTATTTGCCTTTGCTGCACCAGTGAGGATGAACGTGTGTTTTCTGGCACGCTAGAGCTGCCTTCTCTGCATTTTACTTAAGTGGGAACTGAATCAAATGCATTTAATTTGAGCTTCTCTCAGGTTTGTATTTCCTGCAGTTGTTGGGCATGACTGGGTTTCCTTTTTCCCTAAGTAACCATGTCACTTTTTAAAAAAAAAAAAAACAAAAACAGAAACAAACCTGAGCAGATACAGATTTCTTTGGAAACAAGTCACCAGGAACAAAAGACCCTGGGAAGCATGGTGCCCGTGCTCCTGTTCCCGGCTACTGCATTTTCATGGATTTCTCTGGCGTTAAACCAAGCAGAGAGAAACACAATGAGTAGCATTTTATTGCAGCTTGTCTTCGTGGGATGTCCCTACACAGCCTGGTGAATAACTGCATTCTTCACCTATGTCTCTCTCATTTTCCCAAATTTCCGATGCTCTGTCCATAGGCTTGCAGTGCTGTGGGCCTAAAGCACAGTGCTGTCGTAGGTTACCTGGCTTTTGCCTTAGTAAGATCCTATCAAGCTATTCATACCCCACAGGAGATATGCTGGCTATCAAACCAAGTTCTTGCTGAAAAATTGCAATTTTAAATATCTTGGCTGAAAAGTAAAACATGGTTTTGAAACAGAAGTACGGAGTTCCTGGTGGGAGCTGTTTCCTCTGCATGCCTTTCAGCTGGATCAAGACCATATTCAGGGAGCCTCAACTGAGCCACTTAAATGTGAGAAAGTGAAATTCCTAAAGATATCAGGAAGGAAAAACTGAATTTAAAGGAGGATTTGGTAATTAGGATTGGAGGAGAACTTGTTAGTGTTTGTTGTAATATTTTAATTTGGAACTGGAGAACATTTTTGCACAAAACTTTTTCAATATAAATACAAATTTAATCCCAGCATGATTTGAAAAATACATTCGTTTTGAGTTATACCGCAGATGGAAGCTTTAAAACTGTATTATTTTGCTTAGATTTATTAATGTGTTGTTTAGAGATATTTTTAAATTGCCATTTTCTTCTGAAGACATTCAGTATTACAGTGATAGGTGTAAGATTGAACATTGCCAAGAGGAAAAAAAAATATTTAGCCTGAACCAGATATTTGAACTTTTCGATTCATCAGTATGTTAACATTTATTTTAGGTAGGCTTTTTTTTTTTTTAACACTTCTCAGAATGATCAGTGATTCCAAAATATCTTTTCCTTGCCCAATTCTACTTGAAACCAGGACAACATGAATGAGTTCTTCAATTCTGTGGAGGCAGTTTCGTAACCCAGAAAATTGAGATGCTGGTCAGGGAAGACATCCTTGATCTTTCTTGCTGATATTGAAGTGTAAATTGAAACTGTGACAACAAAGTGCAGTATCAGTTATAACAAATTGCAGTTGTACATAGTCTGGGATGGTTTCATAGCTCACAACCAACCACAGGTAGTAGATTAGACAAATAATTGAAAAAGAAGCCTACAGCCCGATGCTGCAGCTGCAGTCAGTTACATACAGTTATACTGTAATTTCAGTCTAGTTATTCTAGCTATTCTGATTTACAAGTGCAACTGAGATTAGAGGACTTTGAAAATGAATATGATGGAATCAAAAGAGCTGCTAAAATGTGTGAGTCATCAAGGAGACCACCCTAAAAGGCATCATAATACAGGATGATGACATGTCTCCTGTGGTGATTTTTTTCATCTTGAATTTCGGTCCTTCTTTTTTCCTTGGAGTGCCATAGTACAGGTTAAAGTGCACTCTGAAAAGCAGCATGTGGAATAACTGCATAATTTTGCAATCTCCTGTTAAAGCAGCTGCATCTGTAACTCATTTAATGGAAATT
The DNA here is from genome assembly GCA_013398225.1 of Steatornis caripensis. NCBI lineage: Eukaryota > Metazoa > Chordata > Aves > Caprimulgiformes > Steatornithidae > Steatornis > Steatornis caripensis. Next base: position 47,449 of record VZSC01007354.1, read on the forward strand.
TTACCACTTTTTTTTCCTTTTACCATATCATATTCGAAACTCAGTAAACTTCAAATAATATCTGTATATCATGGAAGAGTCAAACCCCTGCAACTGAACCCATATTCCCTGACGTGCTGTTTCTGAGCAGTGTTATTTTAGTCTAGTGGTAGAAGTGAAAACAAACATTTGGCAGTGTTTGTATTTGCACCCTTGGGACAAATGATGGAGGAGTTATTTGCTCCAGTCTTTAATCAATTTCAGGTAAACAGCACTAGTATAGCTTGAACATCCATATTCTAATTGGCTCTTTTAAATGTGAAGTCTCCCATAATTCACAAAAGAGATTTACAGCTGAGGCAGAAAGGGGAGCAACCAGCACTTTGTAGTTGTTCCTTTGATGGATCTGATTCAGCAGTGAAAATGGCAGAGCGGAGTCGTGAGCTACAGCTTGTTTGCAGATCAAAATGCAAAACATGGGCGATTTCCCTGGCTTCATTTGATTCACTGCTCTGCAAATCTGTAGCTGCACTAACAGCAGAGATGCGCAAGCAATACTAATACTTGATTTAGCACAACCAAATCCATTTATTTTATGTGTGGTAAATTCTTTGGACTGAGTCAGTTTGTGTTATTCATACAAGGACTATTCGTAGGGTTCAAAGAGTTTGATGAATCTGGTTTTTGCACTTACTGCAATTGAAGTGAGGTGTCTGTGCCAGCAGCTACAGAGAGCACTTATAGTGAGTTGCAAGATGAGTCAAAGGTGGAGATGAATCTTCTTGTAGGACTGCACCCAAAATCATATAGGACGTGGCAGACAGTGCTGAGGAGGGGAAAAGCATGAGAAGGGAAGAGTGATGGTAAAAAATGGCTTGTGCTTTTTTAATACATTCGATCCCGTTTGGCTTCACTTGGAGTCTCCCACAAAGCTCTGTAGAACTCAGACTGAATCGAAGTCCTGTGTTTGTGTGCATATGTAGGTTTGAAGGAAGATGTAATGACAGAGTATTAACAGCAAAGGGCAAGTAACTGGTGGAAGTTTGGAGAGTGCTGTTTGGTACACAGGATCTGAGGTTGGGATGATGTACTAGGATTTAATTAGACCTTGCCTGTTGATCAGAGATTTGTCCTGTAAGTTTGACCCTTGTAAAATTAGTTTGGTCAAACCAAAGCATTTTAAACTATCGTCCCCTGAAAACATACAGGTATTGATTCCAGAGCATAAAACCTGGTCACGTGTCTGGAAAGGAATCTGTCAAGGTTCCTGTGGATCCTCTACTGAGGTCGTTCAGAGAAAAATTAAACCCAAGCATACTACAATTGCATTTTGCTTTTATTTTCAGTGAGTCAGTGACTTTTACTGTGCTGTCAAATTAACCAGCTGGCTAACCATCAGGGGACGTATGACATCTTGCAAAAGGCATTATAATATCAAAGAACACTTGAACACCACCTTTGTGTTTAGATGATGTCCTTATGTTGGATCTTTCTGGGTAGTTTATTGTATTAAGTCATTTGATTTTTTTTTTCTCATTTTCTGACTTATGGCTAGACTACATTTCCCCCACACACACACCCCAGCAGGAAAATTTATAAGGATTTAACAGTGAAGACACCTGACCATTAATCAAAATAGTGTGTTTCTGCTTATCAGTATTGATGAAAAGTCTAGTATTGTCTTGTTTATTATCCAGTGAGGACAGGGGCTGCCTTTGTCTTTTTCACTCGTGGTTTACTCCGCATTAGTGTATGTGCATGCTGTGATTCTGAAAGCTGGATAATGATTCCTTATGTACATGCTTGTGGATTTTTCTATATTTGAAATCCATAAAGACAACATTCTGTTTATGAAGTGCACCTTTTCATTTGATCTCCAAATAAGCTAACATTCATTTGCTATTAACAATTTTTTTATAAAACCAAAGAATTATGTTATTTCTTCAGATACAGTTAATTTCTGAGTATCTGTATGCTTGGGACATAAAAAAAAGTAAGCACAGTGTAAAATCTGACACAAGTATGATGTTGTGGTTGACTTTAATCTCTCATATGGTGCTAAAATGAGGAATAAGTCTTAACAGTGTTATGACTGTTGACTTTTTCTGGAATAACAACACAATGCCCTGTCCCTGGCAGGGATGGAGCCAATATTAGCTGCTGCTGGGGGAATTTACAGCTGATAAGTATCTCTGATTGCAGGACCAAAGTGTGGTGTCACTCTTTACTAGTCACTGGTTGGAAGGAGACCTTGTTTGAAGAGAACATTGAGTCAACAAACAAACAAACTTGGGGATTTAAAATCTTCCTTAAAAACCAGGAGTTTGTTAACAATGGTGTTTTTAAACGATGGGTGTGTTTGCTTATCCTGGCACTAAACCCAGGAATTGCAGGATGACCTGGTGCGGGTGGCAGCTTTGTCCATGCTCGGGTCATTTGGAGACACGGGAGGCCCTGGGCAGTGGTTCCTGGTGGGTGAAGAGCACTGTCTGTTGCTGCTAAGTGCATTTGCTTTCCTCTTCAGATAGTGGCGGGTGGTTCTGCTATCGCAGGTTCACACACTGCCAGTTGCAGCATAAATGACAATGTACAAAGCAACACATATTATTCCAATGTTATAAGCTCTGTTACTACCAATTACAATTTTTAAAGGCTTTTTGAGTGAGGTCCCAGCCCATGAGCAGTTTAAATGCTGAGCTATCCAGTTTTCAGAGGCGGCTAGATTCAGCTCCTAATGCAATGGTAATGACAACCATGTAATGTTGCCTCGGTATTCCTTCGCAGTCCCTTTCCTGTGCATTCTTGGTACGTGTTACCCTTCGTGTCGTGTTTCAGTTTTAAAGTTTTTGGATGATAGTTATTTCTTTGTGCCTCTTCATCCCTGGCCACAAGGTGCTACCGTGCCGTGGATGTGTCTCCGCAGCAACACGTAGAGAGGCGCGTATTGGCCATCTCTATTGCCTTGCAGCGATTTAGATCACCTTCTCCATCCTTGCGTGGCTGGGATAACACATTCCTGCATGGGAACCTGTTAATTTTGGGTTATTCACATCTGGGAGCAGCAGAACAAAATTACTCACTTTTTGTGTTTACCTGTGACATCTGAGCAGCAGGAACATGGTGGGGAGGAGGGTTCTTTCTCTGTGAACAATTGAAAATTATGATATGNTATTGCCTTGCAGCAATTTAGATCACCTTCTCCATCCTTGCGTGGCTGGGATAACACATTCCTGCATGGGAACCTGTTAATTTTGGGTTATTCACATCTGGGAGCAGCAGAACAAAATTACTCACTTTTTGTGTTTACCTGTGACATCTGAGCAGCAGGAACATGGTGGGGAGGAGGGTTCTTTCTCTGTGAACAATTGAAAATTATGATATGAAGGGTTAAACACTCAACATACTTCTCTGTATCTTTCATGTGGAAAATAGCATGGTAAATACTGCAGGCTGACAAATGTTAAGAATTTGAGGTGTGTGCGTGTAAATTGAGGTGCAGGATATGTAAAGTAGCTATCAATGTAGTAACTGCAATGAATGAAGCTTAATGATGTTTGAGGCTAATATAAGTGCATTAAGGCAAGTAGTATGAAAGGTCTGTGAAGTCAAGTACAATACCTTTGTGTAGCTGGAGGAAACAGTATTTAAGCGAGCTGCTGTACTGCCTAGTACATGTTGGTTGCTGTGATCCGTGTCTTTATCTTCTCCATACTGAAAAATACTGAAATAATCTGGGAGACAAAAAAGTAAAATTTTAATTCTGTTTCTCTTTTAATCTCTGTATTACCTAAATGCAATAGGGTCTGGAGTGGGCAACATCTGGAGCCCTAATTCCAGTTGTGATTCCATCCATGTCTGTGCTCTCCCAACCTTGACCTCCCCTCTAGTCCTTTGATGCCAAACAGTGACCACCATGGTCATGGTTCCTGTCTGTACCAGCTATCAGTTCTGATGCTTCAAAAATAAGCACTCTTGTTTTCCTAATTTTATAGTTTATGTATTTGTCTGAGTCCTAGGAGCCTGGCAAAACCTGGTAACTTACAGCTGGGTTTTTGTTAAGAGTCAGATTTCTGAAGTACAAGTAAGTCTTTTCCAGCTCTTTCACCTGTGATGGCATGTGCAGCTGGCCATGTGTGAGACAACCTCTTTAGCTCATCTTTCTTCACAATGTTCTGCATTTTCAGCAAGATAGGACACCCTTTTGTAAGATTCAGGCTTTATGCACCGATTACTTCTTCTCTGCTACGCTTAACTTCTCTGGCGTGGCTTAACTTTGAAACCAAATGAAAGGAAATCCAATAAAGATAAATGAGATGTCTTTAAAGGATCCAAAAGGAAATACAGTAAAGTCAGCAATTAATTTGAAAATACAGTGTGTTGAGGAACTTGAGGACAATGGTTTCTTTATGAGGTTAGATCTGTTCACAAGGGCTTGGAAGCATTTAAGATAATGAATTCCTTTAGGAGCAACACTTTTTCAAACTACCATGGCTGTGATTCTCTACATGTTCCTGTCTAGCCACAGAAGTATTCTGAACTGGATGCATAAAATAGTAGTTTGAAAATTATGCCAAGCAGTGTGCAGTAAGCATCGACAAAGAACAGCTCGGCTTCCTGTAGAATTCCTCATGGAAAATGTGTTTAATATGCTTTCTCAACAGCTGAATCTGTTTATCTCTTCTAGGTCTCCTGCTGCCAGTGATGACCAGAAGTTTCTACTGTTCCTGAGAGACAGGTAAGTCACTTGAACTATTTATTCATAATAGGTTGCCGATGGTTGGATCAGCAATTGTATGTTACCCAGGAATGGCCATCTTTGGATGTATACCCTGTATTTTAAAGGAGCTAATTCCTTCCAGAATTTGGGTTGTTGGTGTTGGCTTCGGTTTGACTGCTTAGGGTCCCTTATGGTAAGGGTGTATACAGGTGAAAGAACTAAAGAGCTGTTTTTTTCTTCCTTACTGGGTAACGAAGCTCTGTAAACAAATGCCTTTATAAACAAAAGTCAGAAGTACAAAGCCAGTATGGACAGACATTTGAATGAAGATTTGCAGTTGAGTGGTGGTATGTGGGGACTGAAAGCAAACAAGTTTTATGTCCCAAGATCCTTCATGTTCCCATTTGTTGCGTTGTTCCCATCACGGATGATGTTTCCTATCATTTGCTTAGGAATTAGAGTCAGGATTTTGAGAGCTGGTCCTTCATTAGAAAAACAAAGCAATAGTTTAAAACAATCTTAAATGTGGCTGATCTGTAAAACGTCAGAGGAATTCACTTGATGTTAAAGGGGAGTTAACCTGGGCAGTCAGTTCCCCAAAGCCGTGCTGTCAAAATCAGAGCATGCCTGATACGATCAGTATGAATGACCGAAGACCATCCCATCTTCTCTAAGCACAAAACATCTGTATTCACATCTGAGCAAGTCTGGAGGAAGGGGCTGTTTTATGGTTGTGGTAGGGCAATGGGCACGCATGAATTTGCACAGGATTTTTAAAAAATATCTACATATAGCATTGTATGTAGTTCTGCTGAAGTGATACGAGTGCTGTAGTTTTCGGTGCGAAGGGTCAGACTTCCAGCTTGAGATGGGTGAGACACTGAGAACCCGTTTCACCCAAACTTCGCTAAATATCGAGCTCCTCTAAGCTGTGTATGCAAGATCAGAATTTTTTGTTGGATGTTTTGTGATTGTTTTAAGGAAAAGTAGTCTGTACTCACATAAGGCTTATTCAGAGAGGAATATTTCTGATTTCAAGGTCAGTTGCTCCCAGTGCAGACTGAGTGACATTTCAGCAGTGAGTCAGAACACTTAGGATTTCACCGTGTTTACTCTCAGATGGCATGTGGCTCGAACAGCTTGCTCCCTGCATGCTATTTTATAATTCTCTGTCCAAACGTCATATAAATATCCCAAATACTAGGACTTCTTCCTTTCTTTATAAGCCTGTTCTACAGTATCTGTTTAATAAGATTTGTTCTTGAGCTGTCATTTCTGATTACACGTTACCCTTAGTTGATATTGTTTCCTTCCCAGTGGTCAACGGTATGAATGTCTGTCTGAATCTTAATGCATTTCCTTTTTCTTCTAATGTATAAATGTCTGAAAACTGATCAAAACAACTGTCTTGCTTTGATTGTGTATGTTATTTCTGCCAAAAGGTTCAAATGTAATGAAAATAAAACGTTCAGTGAGCATAACACAGATTTTCCAGAAGAAACGGGCACGTTTAACTTGTTCTGAAAGACGGATGAGCACTATTAATTTTGATATATTCTATATATATCTTCCCTCTTGACAATTGTTACTTAAAGATTTTGTTCTAGGTTATTGCTGCACTTATGTTGTGGAGTTATTTTACACCAACGCATGGATCAGTAACTTTATTATAAATAAGTGGGTTTAAGTCAAATGTAATGGAAATTATGTTTTCTTACCCAGAGTCTGCTAGTCTCAGATACGGTACCGATCTGGTGGCGTGGTACGTGCTCCACTTCCAGATGCCATGCTGAAGCAGAATATCCCAGGCTGTTGAACTTGTGACAGTTTTGCTTTAGGTCCTGTTGCCGAGGCTGTGCAGTTTGGTGCAGCACAATTGGAAAGTCGTGACAGGCAGTGCCTGTGCCAGCCGTGACGTTTTCAGAAGCTATGGGTCCGCCACAGGAGTTACAACGGACGTCCGCCTAAATTTGAGCAAAAATATAGATCAAAAGTAGAGGGAAGTTATAAACAAGGCTGTATACCAAGCTGCTCGTTTCTACTGATGAAAACTTTGTTACTCATATCCCTGACCAATATCAAGTGTCTGCATTTAATACTCGTTTTTGATCAATTATGAGACCGTGTTTTTAGCTCCTCAGCCACTCATGCCTGTTGAAATTCACCTCCACGCGACGGGCTGCCCGTGTTTATCAGCAGTGTGGAAAGGGGGCCCAAATAGTAGTTGAAGAGACTGAGGCAGTTGTGCTGACTGCACCTGCAGACCTCGGCTGCACTCACCNTGACCAATATCGAGTGTCTGCATTTAATACTCGTTTTTGATCAATTATGAGACCGTGTTTTTAGCTCCTCAGCCACTCATGCCTGTTGAAATTCACCTCCACGCGACGGGCTGCCCGTGTTTATCAGCAGTGTGGAAAGGGGGCCCAAATAGTAGTTGAAGAGACTGAGGCAGTTGTGCTGACTGCACCTGCAGACCTCGGCTGCACTCACCGACTAGATCTGTACCCAGCAGAAACATTCACTGCCTCACTGGGGCTGCTGCTAGAGTAATACTCAATTCAGTGTGAGTAAGGAGTTGTAACTTCGGGTTTACAGTCATAAAGCAGGGCCTCGGGCTCCTTGCTGAAACTCTTCTCCATTGAAATCCAATGAAATCAACAACATAAATCCAAACTTCCCTGTGGTCACATGCCAGAGGCAGCACATAAGGTGCTGAGAATGATGTATAGTGCTAGGATTGCCTTCGATCCTTGTGCTCTACCTCCGTTTGTCTTTGGTTCCCTGTGTAATTGCCAGCTTACTAAATCAAAAATGAGTTGGGAGTGCCATGCTGGGAGGAAGCAAAAGACCGATGTCTGCTCTTAGCTGAAGGCAGGTGGTGCAGAGCTGGTGTCAGGCATGCTCCCAGGAGATGACTGCCTGCAGATGCACACCATCAGAAAGGTTCACCAGAGCTGGCATAAACGGATTGCTTGATATGAGTATTGGGGTGGGGGGTGGGGGAGCGGATTTAGCTGTGCACAGCTATTCGGAGATGTCTGCCTAGCCTAGAAGAGTAAAAAGGGAGGCTGGTATAAAATATTATAGGGTATTATTTTTATGCTTTATTCTTAAGCAGAAGTAGTGATGGGTATTGTTCAGCCTGAGCCCTTTGATGCATGCTATTGTTAACATTAATTTTAAATCCTTTCAAAACCATCTTCAAAATGTCTATTAAAGTATTTAATTGCAAGGTGCTTTTTCTTCTTGTCTTGCTTCATCACTCTCAAGCACATTGTTCTTTATCTCAGAAAATGAAGCACTTGTGGCTTTGACAGCCCATGCAGGGAAGGGAGATGATCAAAGAGTGCAAGAGGGTAAGAGCAGCAAATCATTCAGAGCCCTGAGTCTGGGAGGTTAACTTTTGTTTATTAGAGGATTTGTAGGACTTGGAAAATAAACTGACCGCTTGTAATTCAGAATTAGTACCTGAAAGCTTCAAGTTATCTTTATCGATTGCAGTTGTTGTTCTCAACGTACCAGCAGAGGGGGAAGGAGCAGAAATATTTGCTGGCATCTAACCTGAAGGAGATTCTCCAAGCTACGAAGGGGGTTTAAGTACCTGCCTGCCACTGACTTTTAATGGGAAATAAAGTGTGCCACTCTCTGGGGCTTTCAGAATGTCCCCATTTATCCTAGTTTTCACCTTTCCACACTCATTGAATGGATTCTAAAAGCTGTGGGATGCCCTTGCCTGGAGTGTTTAACCATAGGGCTTTATGAACCAAAGGGTCTGGGCTTGGCGGCACCGGGGTGCTTGAGCAGCTCTGGAGTCAGGGACACAGTCATGCCATGGAACTCATGCAGGAGACGTGTGCTATGACCTGCATAAGCCACCTGGTGACATCTGGTGCATTGCTTATGGCCAGTGCTGAGGCCAGCAGAGCCGTGCAGAAAGACCTCCTGCTTTCTGCTACAAAGAGAAGGTCCTAGGAGCAAAAAAAAGCCCCCTGTCATCATTCCTGGGATGTGAAAACCTGTGAATCTGAATACCACCTTCTGTCCCTGCTGCCTGAGCCTACTAAGGGCTTGCATGTGTGGGGAATAACACCATAACNTCCTAGGAGCAAAAAAAAGCCCCCTGTCATCATTCCTGGGATGTGAAAACCCGTGAATCTGAATACCACCTTCTGTCCCTGCTGCCTGAGCCTACTAAGGGCTTGCATGTGTGGGGAATAACACCATAACGGCTCCTTCCCTGTGGCTGGCTGAAGGGTTCCTCACCATAGAGAGAAGAGGAAAGGGTCTGTCCTCAGTGTAGTTCTGATTGTTGGGGAAGGGTTGGTGGAGAATTGAAGGTGGATGGCAAATTTGGGAGAGACCACCTATCAAATGACACAGGGTACTCCTGTAGGAAAGGAGGAAGCACAGGCAGCAATTTAAGTGTGATAAGCTCTGGAGAAGGTGACCTCAGCAGATGCAGGGAGCTGGGAGGTAGGATCCCTTGGGATGATGGTCTAAGGGATGGGAAAGGGCAGGTTCTGAGAGAGAACTGATGAACACGCCGCAGCTGAGCATCCTCCTGCAGAGGGGTGCTAGGAATATAGCAAAAACCATGAGAGCAGAATCAGGAGCTCCTTTAGGAATTGAAAATCTGAAGAAGCAGTACAAAAGCAGAGGCACTTGACGAGAACTGAAGGTGAAGGCATAGCACAGGCATATCATGGTAAAATGAAAAGCCTAAGGCAAAAAAATGTGTTTCATTTAGCAAGTGAGATAAAAAGCAGGAGGGAAGTAGTGCCATAAATGCATTAGAAATAAGAAGATAGGAGAGGAAATACAGATCTAGTACTTGACAGAGAAGTGGCTGCTTACAGAAGTGTTTAAAATGCCCTGATAACCTGGTTTATTTTGACCGGAGTGTAGAATAAGGGACTAGAACAGAGAACAAACAGGCAAGAGTTTATTTGGATCTCCTAGATAAGTCAGGAAATAGGATCTGAGGAAATTCTCCTTAGAATTAGAAAAAATTAATCAAAACTATTTTGGAACAAGGAGCAATTATTTTTAACAGCTTGTGGAGCTCATAGGAGGTCTCAGAACTATCAAAATGCAAATACAGATCCTAAATATAAAAGGAAAAAATACAGCCTAGTGTATTATTGACTAAAAAGCCTAACGAGTTCTTGGAAAGGCTCTGAAATTAATTAATGAAAAAAATCAATCCATGACACTTGGAAGAGGTGAGCACAATCGAAACAAAGCAACCATCATGGATTTGTCAAAACCATATCAGCTTAGTCTCATTAACGGACCTGGCAGGTAAAAGGAGAACAAATAGTTATGCTATATACTTTAACTTCAGCATTTCCAGGTAAGCTAGAGAGACGTGTCTAGGTGTCGGATACACATATAACTGAGAAACTTGTTTTAAGTAGTAGCTATCTTTATTTGCCTGCAAATCTGTGAGAAGCTTTCAAGTGAGAGTCCCAAAGGGACCTGTCTTGCTCTCAAAGCTGTTCGCTGTTTTAATTAGTGGTTTGTATGATGGAGGACTTGTAAAATTTGCAGATGACATGGAGTAGGGAGGGATCGCAGGAGCTCTGAAGACAGAATTGAAATAAAAAGTGATTTGAAAAACTGAGGAGGTGTTTCTGAAAACCCTGGGCTGAAATGCAATGAAGTAAAGTATGAAGCAGTGCAGGGAGTCAGGGTGGGAGAATAAGGGGGAAAGACAGAAAAGGACTTGGGGGTTTGGAGTAGCCAACAAATTAAGCATAAGTAAAAAGTGCAAAGCTCTTGTCAAGGAGGGAAGCTCCATCTGGAGTCTATTAACAGCAGGATCGTGGGAGAAGAGACCCAGGAAGTTGTCCTGCTCTGCTCTGCCCGTGGGCCACTCCAGCCTGGCTGCGCTCTCGGGTGTGGGGAATACAGCTGAAACAGGGAGGTGTCTTATGCTCTTTTGTTATTTGGTCACTTTAACCAATTAGAAGTCTGGACAAGGAGAGATTTATTTACTGTCATTGGAAAGTTTGTGACAAAGAATCATTTTACAAAAGGATAAGTAAATCAGCTTCAGGAAGATCTGCTGCTGTCTGTAACGTGTAGCATCAAAACATGGGTGAGTGCCCGCAAACGAAAACGACAACCACAAGCAAAACCAAATGATCAAAATAAACCTAGTTAGTAAAATCTCTTAATTAAGTTTAACCTGCTATAACTAATCATTCATTACAACTTTAACCTCACTGTGACTGCAGTTTTTCTCCATTTCAAAGCAAAGCTGGTCGTCTTCACTGGTGACACAATGTGCAATGACTAGCAACAAAAATTAGCATCTTGGCAGGGTGATATGAATTCATCCAGAAAATAAAAGGGGTGTCATTTGCACCATCTGCTGCACATGAATCAGGAGAGAAGAGAACAGCTGAAACCTGGAGACATCAATATTGAAATGGTACCGGGAGGCGAAACAGTGGCCAAGTAAACGGAGGGGATGCCTGGCCAGCAGGCTGGGACAGCGAGAAGACGTGATCAGGCACGGCCAGAAACGTTTTCCAAACATTTTTTCCTCTCACTTGCTTTTCTTCCTTTCCATATTTTAGAACCATTAACTTGCAGGCATGTTGTCGAAGGTGGAGGTGTAAGTGTGATACTCCTTTCAGTGCCAACTCTTGAGGGCTCGGAGGGGCGAGTGCTACACTGTGGCTGGTTGGTGCCCTCCAGAGCCGGCGCANCTCTCACTTGCCTTTCTTCCTTTCCATATTTTAGAACCATTAACTTGCAGGCATGTTGTCGAAGGTGGAGGTGTAAGTGTGATACTCCTTTCAGTGCCAACTCTTGAGGGCTCGGAGGGGCGAGTGCTACACTGTGGCTGGTTGGTGCCCTCCAGAGCCGGCGCAATGATGGTGCAAGAGGTTTAGTTTCTGCCCTCTGGGGCAGGATGAAACTCTTGCAAAGGAAAAAATGCTGGACCAGTGTGGCTAGTTGGATTCGGTTTTCTGTGTTGCACGTGTGTGTGTCTGCATACAAAGGGAATACAAAATACGTGCCTGTACGTAACTGGAACGAGGCGGGCACCTGCATACTTTGTGACAGCCCCACTGGTCTGTGCAAAACATGAGTGTTTGCATACGTACAGCCAGAGAGCACGTGCTTGCTGTGCGGGGAGCCTCAGCTGTCGTGTTGCTCAGCTGTATTTTCTTAATGAGCATGAAAAAAGGTGATGGTAGAGGTGGGCTGAGAAGCACTGATGGGCTGTGCACGGTGCCCTGTGTTCCCGGGCTGGGAAGGAGGCGGGGTGTGAGTGGCGTGGTGTGACGTGCTGCCTAATCACCTTCATAAACTGATCGAGCACACATTTCCATCCTAGCTCCCAAAAGCTTTCCCTAGCCAAGTTGGTTAGAAATCTTTGTGCTTCCAGCCCAAACCTACCGAAGGCCAATTTATATTTACCCGTTCTTAGCGAATATTGTTGCAGGATTGTTCTCCTGTCCCAGGGCTCGTCCCTGGCATGTTTGCAAAGAACAAACGCTTCCCCCTGGGGCTGTCTGTGCTCTGGCTAAACAAGCCAAGTTGTGTCATGCTTCTGTGTTTTCTTTAAGGTACCGGGCTAGATTCTCTCAATCTTATTTACGTGAAATAAAACTTTACCGCACAGTTGACTCTCTTAATGTCAACAGGACGTTCCCAGGGAGAAGTAACTGATCAATAGCTCTCCTCCAAAGACCCCACAGTCAATAGGAATTTTATTTTTACATGATTGCACCTGCTGGGGTGCTGATGGGAGGAGCTGGATTTGAGTTTATAAATGCAGTTCTCAGAGACGCTGAGTTCACGTGGGTGAAATTGAGCTTGGAGGAAAACAGATGAAGCTCTGGCATTTTAAAATGTAATGCCATTTTCTAATAGCAACTGGCTACCTGACTTTTGGACAGGATCTGGAAAAAGACATGCCTTAATAATCATGTCAGAAGGGGTGAATACCCAGCTACAGATCCCTATGGCCCCCGGAGCAGCCCTTCTCAGAAAAAAAAATTAGTTTTTAGGTGTAGCGGACACCCACTTCTTGCTTGAACTTTTAGTACAAGCTATGGTAAGAGGCAGTGGGCTGGCGACCTCTTCCTCTGCAGGCGTGAGCAACTATAGAAAATGAGTTGGAAAGCAGGGAAGTGTTTCGCCAGCTCTTGAGACAGAAACCTCAGCTGTGCAGGGGAGGCTTTGAAAGCGAGAAAAGCCCTGCGGGGGCACTGCTTCACCAGGGTTAGCATCCGCAGCAGCCGGGGTGCCGCAGGGGCAGCCCTCGCCTGCCTGGCCTTTCACAGCGCGCCTTGCAGCACGTCACCCGTCCTGCTCACCGCAGGAGCCTGGCTTCAACACGTGCTGGACTCAGAGCAAATTTTTCCTTCCTAGCCTGTTTGACCCTCTGAAGAGCTGCCTTTCCTCTGCCAGCTGTGGGAGAAGGGGCATGTGAAACTTGGCAAATCACAAAATCTATGAAAAACGGAATTTCAGTCAGCAGACTGATGGAAACAACTTCTAAACAATGTCAAACCCTTGGTGCTGGTATTTGCAGCAGGGAACTTCTTGCTTTGATGCTTTGAAGTGGCACTTTTCTTCCTGCATACAGCCTTATATTTTTATAGTGAGAGCATGGTGACACTTAACTGACCCGAAAATGAAGGAGAAAATAAGTGATCTCATGTGGAACGAAATGTTTTATTTGATTGAAACACTGAAGCCACAACATTTCTTTTCGTGTTTGGCAAGAATCAAGCACAGCTTCAGGCGTCGAACCCGGCAGGACAAGCCCTTCTCAGGCAGCGCTCGTCTGCGTGCCCATCCACGTACCAACATCCAGCCCCACACGTGCACGGAGACCTTGTGTTCCTCCTCTCCGGTAATGCTCTTGCCACATCTTGGACCGTGCCACAAGAAATTAGCAGCAATATTTGGATTTACTTGAGCTCAGTGCCGGCTAGGCACCCCGCTCCCCTCCTGCCTCCTGCACGCATCTGGTGGGTTTCTTGGCATCATGATGCATTCGGCTTAAATTTTAGAACAGGCTCACCAGTGAAATACAAAATGCAGCAAAGGCTGTGAATGTCAAACTTACAGCTGCAGCTGGTGTAAGCAGTCAGGTGCATTGACTTCAGTGACTGTTTATTCCAGAGGAATAAACCTGGTAGTAGGCTTTAAATCTCTTTTTCTAGGTTAGAGAGGTTGGGAGGCACATGGAGGGAGGGCTAGGTGTTTTCCAGGCCTCTTGGTGAGAGCGTTTCCTATCATATGGAAGGTGGTCCTGACACCGCCTGCCTGGGTGGCCTCTGTTTAGATGTTCTGTTTCCCTGCTTGTATTCCCATGGGTTGTTTTGTGCGTACCCGTATTGTGTTAATTCTGCAAGTATTCTGAAGTAAATCAGGAATTTTACTTTATTAAGAAATGTTGCTTTTTGTACACGTCAGACATTTCTGATGTACATCCCTTCCCTCACAATCGGAGCACCTAGTGTAGAAAACAAAGGTACTGCTACTGGAAGCGAATGAAAGCTCAGTGCAGTATCAGTGGGCAGTGAAAGAAGCAGGAGCGTTCATGTTTGCAATGGTTTCCAATCCTTATGGAGAGCAGCAAAATGTAGATACTTCCCAGGACTATGGACACGGTGCTAAGCCTTGTACCACGGGAGTTGGTCCTGCTCTCTGGATCCAGGGTGCGGGGACTAATCCTGCTTCCCAAACTTCCCAAAACATTCCTGAGGCTGCTGGTTCTTGCGGCTGGTGCTGTCCTCAGGGATGTCAGTCCCTCCGCCTCGCGGGCTGCTCATTTCCTTGAGTCTTGGAACTGTCTGTATGCCTTTAGTCCTTAATTATCTTCAGTAAGGAAGTAATGAGTTCATGCAGTTGCTAATAGGGGCACCATAATATTTACCCTCTTCAGCAACAGATATATCGCAAAGTCCTCAACCGTGCTAATTTTTCATGAGGAGAACATTACATTATGCAGGTTCTGGAATCTGCAACGAATACATTTAAATTCATTACTTATGCACAATCCCTATCAGCCCACTGACTTGATTATTGCTATTATTGTGACACTAATGTTTCTGTCAAATTTCAGTTTACTCAGTCTCAAAATCCAATTTAGGATTAGCATAGACGTTTCCTTGCCTTTGATTGAAAGTGACAACTCGTGTGAAAATTACTTGCAAAATTCTGGTTTTCTGAATGTTATCTTCAGCCCTTTAAAAAAGATACCACTGTCAGCTTATAGAAATGTACACATATTAAAAAAAAGTCAGTGGGTTGACTTTTAAACCAGAAAACAGTTAATCTGCAATTTTACCTACCTGGTAGGTGAACCTGAATATTTCAGCCAGTTACAATGCGATGGTAGTCAGCCACACTTTAATATTAAATATTGATGTCGTTACAGAGGATTTGCTTTGATGTTATTACAGAGTATTTGACTTTTTCTTTCGTTATTCATTGCATCCTCATGTTTAGTAGTTTCGCCAGTGATGAGAGCTTTGTTGTGTGGGCAGGTTTGATGTGACTGGCAAAGGCCAGCTTTGTTGGTCTGAGATAAAGCGATGAAGAAAGTAAAAGTTATCCTAAAGGGGGGAATTTCAAGGATGTGGGTGCTACAGAGATGGGCACAGTGGAGTGCCCCCATGGCCATTTCTCCAGCTCTGTTTCCCGCATCCTTCGCAGTTCGGATCAAAAAGCCCAGGAGGGTGCTGGCAGCCCAGCGGTGACCACCCGGCAGGGCCACGGTGCTGGGCACAGCCGCGGCGTCAGCATGGCCCCGGTGCAGCAGGGGAGACCTCGGCCGGGACCTCCCGACCCTCCTGGCACAGCTCCTCGATGCTGAGAGCCGCGCTCCTCCTTGCCAGGGAGCACCGCACCCGGGCACTGGCTTCTGCAATTGGAGGCTTTAGCAACATGCTCCCTTCGTAGTTCAAGCTGCCTACTGTGAATGTCAAGAAGATGAAGAGGTTCCAAATATTTTCATTATTATAATTCTGAATATGTTAATATCCACAAAACAGTGTNGGTGACCACCTGGCAGGGCCACGGTGCTGGGCACAGCCGCGGCGTCAGCATGGCCCCGGTGCAGCAGGGGAGACCTCGGCCGGGACCTCCCGACCCTCCTGGCACAGCTCCTCGATGCTGAGAGCCGCGCTCCTCCTTGCCAGGGAGCACCGCACCCGGGCACTGGCTTCTGCAATTGGAGGCTTTAGCAACATGCTCCCTTCGTAGTTCAAGCTGCCTACTGTGAATGTCAAGAAGATGAAGAGGTTCCAAATATTTTCATTATTATAATTCTGAATATGTTAATATCCACAAAACAGTGTATCTGAGACGACGAGTTAGAAATTGAGAAATTAATTCCACGCGGAGTTTTCTCCAGCAACAAATTGTAACTGTCATAAGCGCAGCCTCCAAAATATTTCCTATCAGTTCATGTTGTAATTTATGTTGAAGACATTTAATGTTGAGGAATATGTCATTGTAACAGATACCACTGCTTATTATCCAGGCTTCTCATGTGAAGAATACATCCTATGATAATTTATATGATGTGAACATACATCACAGAGTACCCCTGGAAAGGCTGTGCTTACCCCAAAGAGGAGGTATCTGTGTAAAAATCCTGCAACAGCTTAGCAACTGAAGAGCCAGGTGAAGCAAGTCGTGACCGGTGCAGGGTTATACTTATTTAGCAAGGCTTTGAAAACCTGGTGGCTGCCGGAGGTTCAGGCCTTGCACTGGCCCTGCAGGGACACCGGTGGTGGGAGGCAGAGGACCCCCCTCCTCTGCACCGGTTGCTCTCAGCGCCCAGGTCTGTCCGCACCGGCGGCCGGCAGGTCTGTCTGCCTTGCTGGTGGCAATTCTCATGTTTTTTCCGAGCTGTCTGGGCACGTGGTGTGGACTTCAGCTCCTGCAATGACATCTTCTGGAGTAACAAAGTTCAGTACGGTGGTGTTGAGGCTGGAGAGCTTTCTTACAAGCCTCGAGTCTGACCTCTCGCAAATTAAGTTACAAAATTCTCCTGAATTTTTGAATGAAGACTATAGTTCTCTTTGGCTAGAAATTTAAAGGGGTTCGATAAAAAGATACAAAGCAATCCAAACCCTCAGTGTTCCTTTTAAGTGGTTCCCATGGTACAGACTCCTGCCTGGTAAAAGCGAGTGCCTATTTCTAGTCTGGTTTTGTTTAGTTTCCAGTCCCCTGTGCCTTGTTATGCTTTTTACTTTGATTTTAAAAGCTACCTATCCTCAGAAATGCCTCTTCTGTGTAGATTTTGGGCTCACATGTCTCTTGGATAAAATGAACAGACAGATTCTTAAGTCCTAAGTCCTGAATAATTTTTCATAACTCGCTTCCTAAGTCTTTTTCTTCTCTCTTGCGCTGAGGAACAGTCCCCTGTACCCCCCTCTTCTGCCCAGCCCCGGCAGCTGGTGTGCCGACGAGATGCCACGCGGATTGGCTGTGGGTGCGATGTGACCCGGCGTGCTGCCCTCGGCTGCAGTGAGCCATCCCGGGCAGAGCTGGGCGGGTGGTGGGGACCGCCTGCCGGTTTGCGGGGCGTCCAGCACGGGATGCCTCCCCACATTGCTGGGGGATTGGCTTGGGTACGCATGTGGGGTCCTAGTGGTGCAGCATCGCCCCGCATTGCCACGCCGTTCTGCGCTCTGTATGCCAAGTACAAATTGTAAAGGCGACAGAAGTTGTTCTGAGCACATCTATGCTTTTAACTAATGGGGTATCCAGAGAGGTCATTGCGAGTCTAACAGATAATGGAACGTAGCAGACAGGAAAACACAGACACAAGCAGAAGCATTTTTGCATTTTTAGAAAATCTTTGAAATGGCAGAAATCCAATGAGATAAAGGATGGCCAGCTTTAATTTTACATTTTACAGTTTGGGGAAAAAGCAGTAAGAATGCAGAGTGTGACTCTCACGGCTGGGACAGCGTTATTTTCTTCCTCCGCCTGTTTCTCTTTTTAAGGGCGAACTCGCTGTCTCCGTGTAATTGTGCAGCTCTTCCTGCCTATGTGCCGAGACTTACAATGCCCTCCGAGTGAATGCTATCAGTTTTGCAGCACGGACTCGGGAGGTGGTCTGCTGCCTCCCTTTCTCCCTGAGAGGTCTCCAGTATGTTGTTTATTGAAGCTTTGTGACTCGGTCCGCTCTGCGCCAGACCTCTCGGTAGACGGTTCACAGAGCTGTCCCCCTTTGCACCGCAGCGGCGCAGGCCACTGCAGACCCTCAGTGTGTTTGCCTCAGCACTGCTCAATACAGTGGTAGAAAACAGCATACAGAGCGCCCATTTCCTTTCTGCGTAGTTTACTGCTGTGCCAGGAAAAAACTAATAATGACTATTAATTATAAACACATTTTTCTGTCACTTAAATCACAGACTCCCAGCACGGCAGGGGCTGGCAGGGCCCTCTGGAGATCCCCCAGTCGCCCCCCACCCCCGCCTAAGCAGGTGCCCCCAGAGCAGGGGGCACAGGAACGCGTCCAGGCGGGTTTGAATCTCTCCAGAGAAGGAGACCCCACAGCCTCTCTGAGCAGCTTCTTTCTCATAATTAGCTCAAGCTGTGGCAGGACTGGACCTGCCAGAATCACAGAGTAACAGTTTTTGTACATACCCCAGTGTCTTCTGTGGGTGTGTGTCTTCGGTGGGGCAACCCATCCCAAGTCCTGTGCACGTGTTAATGCGTGCTGCCTAAATATCTGCTTAGAAGTAGTAGATGAGTTTGTAGCGATGTCTTTTAAGACGATAGCTCAACAGCTTTACAGTTGGTCAAAATATTTTCAGTGCTTGTAATTAAAAAAAAAAAAAAAGCGACAGTTTTTTCAAAAGGCTTTCAGACTTCCCAGCCAGCAGCTGTGAATACCTCTCATCAGATTCAAAGGAACACGTCTGAGTGCTGGCTGAGTGAAATCTTCATCTAAAAGTACGCAAGATGCCAAAGGAGAGGTCTGCAGAGATGTGAATAATTACACTCACAATTAGCTCAAATTGTTTCCACGTGCTCTCCGGCAAGGTCGTTTCCAGCGTAAGATGTGCAGCTCTCATCTCATCTCTGACCATGAAACACAAAACCTTTAGCTATTCCTCTGTGACATGATGGGGAAAAATAGCAATGCTTTGGGCTTTGCTTAGTGGTAGATGCAGCTAGAGGTGCTCCAGGGCACAAAACAGCGGGGGTGTTTGCAACAAGTTTTTCCCGTGCTCCGTTGTGTTCACCATCCTGTTTTCCTGCTAGTTTTTCCCCCAGCGTTCCCTGGTTTCTTTGTTTCTTCCTTTCAGACTTGGATTTATTTTCCTTTCAGTTGTAGATCGCTGAAACTTTCGCTGGCTGAATTTTAGCAACCTCGAAATTTGGCCGAACCTTTTTTTTTTTACTTTGGCTTCTCATTCTGTTTGCTTCTCACCCATCTGCGAGGTCAGTTCTTCCCAGCACAGCAAAAATTGCTTTCCTTAATAGATATAATTCCCCACATTTATTTTTTTGTTCCACTACTTTTTACTCAAGCTGGACTAATTTGAAGTGTCATAACGCTGTCTGTGCACATACTGGTTTGACATACAGAATGACAAAACCCACTGGGAAATTATATCCCCTCTGAAACTGAAACACGCACAGTTCTACCAGTAATTCTGTTTCACGGAAGAGCGTGTTCTCTTACAGCAGACACGTAGCAGATGGCTGAAGCTATAAAGCCAACAATGTCCAGCCAAGTCTAGATCTCAGATAACCCTGATGAATCGTCTTGTCCATCTCCAGCTGAGCAGACCTCAAAGGAATCCTTTCTGCTAAGGGAACAGCTTCCTTCTTGGTTAACCTGCGCTGGTGTGACGCAAAAGCTGAACTCCAAGGAAGAGGTGGGGGTGGGTGAGAAGAGCAAAGGATGAATGAGCTGGGAAAGGTGTGGAAGTTCTGCGGCAGGTACAGCTTGAAGTTTGCCTGAAAGACTTGAATTCCTAACGTGCCCACACCTGCCCCCCAAAAAGATAGATAATTTTGCACAGTGAAGCTTTTTATGAGATTTTAATTATTCTCCTGGGCCAGAAAACAACGCAAGCCTGGCTTTATTGTGATAAATTGTCATTACTCTCTCCAGTCACTAATCAAATGGGATTTATAATTAGGGATTTCTTGAGTTAACTGTTAAAGGTGAAGCTGAATTCTTTGAAATGACCAGCAGTTTGCCACTAGGACCTTCCCTGCAGGTGAAATGGCTTGTGCAGGATGCACACGTGTGGGTGTTCCCTGCCAGAAGCATGACTGCAGTGATTTAGCAAGCGATGTGCTAGGCTGGGCTTTTAGGAATACAAGGATATCTCTCTTCTTCTCCATCATGAGTTGTCCTATGTTCTTACCATCTTTAACGTGCCTCTAATGTGCTTTGATTTTATTGATACAAACCTAACACATGGTGCATGATTTGTGTAGAAGAATAATCTCCGTCCCTTTCTCTTTGTCTGATTCAGCGCTATGATGCTTTAGTGACAGATCATTAACCCACTTCTGCAGATGCTGCAGATGCTGCAGAAGCAGGGAACCAAAACACATCAGCTACCCCCGCTGTTGAACAGCAAGCAACAAACAGGTGTAGGCAGGACGGGGAGGAGAAATCTATGGGCCGGGGACAGTGCAGGCCAGCTTCAGAAACGCGAGTCAGCAATAATCTCATGATTGACGTGTTTTCGTTTGCAAGTTACAAATGCAAATAGTTGATGTTGGCTGCTGTGCCTGATTTTCAGTGGTTTGCATTCAGGAGGGGCTTTGCACAGAACTGTTAGTTTTTGTTTGCACAGTAGGAATGACAGGGAGAGCGGGTTGATGGTTGTGTGTGGAGAAAGGAAAAGCCACCAAGATACCTGAATTTAGAGGTGGAAAACAAGGCATTAAAACAAAGGTTGAATCTGTTTCCTAAGGTTCGAGTTGACATTCCCAGCCATTCAGAATCATATGGCAAGCTCAGCAGGCGCCCATCATGGACTGCATATGATACATCAGTCACATTTCATGGGATGCCCGAGCCGTATTCCTTCAGGCTTTGTGCCTGCCAGTCAATTTGGCTTGTCAAAATTGTGAGTAAAAAATTCAGGCTGGTGTGAGCAAAGGTAAAACATTTATGTTGTCTGAGCTGACAGACATCCTGTTTCTTTACCTAACTGATGTTCAAAGGAATAGCAGGTCTTTCAAAACATCCAGAAAGGGTGATGCCAGAGGGTCCAGACTGTACAGCTTGTTGCTACCTTGAGGCTGATACTGATAAGTAATTTTTTTTTTTAAAGAGTAAAAAAAGCATTTTTCATTGGGATGATCTATGAACATTTGTGCTGGCAGAGATTTTTCCAAGCAGTTTTCGAGATCCATATGTTCTCAGCCTTTCTGCTCTTGACATCACCCGAGGCTGGTGCTTCATTTCCAGCTTCCCTGGCAGTCTGCGTGCGGTTCCCGCATCAGCAAATACGCAGGCATGTTAAATGTTACTTATCAAGCCATCTCTCAGAGCACTCTATGATTGTTACTAATAATCTTGTGTTATTTTGTGATGGAGTGTCGCAGAGGATGTGCAAGGAGTACTGGACAGTAAAATCGCCAGTTCAGCTACCACGCTTTTTGTGGTCCAGATAAGTCAGGCCAAGAGTCCCATGCTTGGCACAGGGATGAATGTAATTGCAATTAGTGTTTTATCTGGCCTATTGATTCAACCAAAATTCTGACATCTGTGTTTGGACACTCTTTAATTTGCAAACAGATGCCTCCACCAACTGCTTTCCCTGTGCAGATGTCACCACCTTGAAATGGCAACAGAGATCGCGTGAGCCATGGGAGTGCGGAACTGCCCAGATGAGTTTTAGAGCCCTGCCCAGCGCTGCAGTGGTGAGAGCACACCTGGGGACACGTTTTAATTGATTCTCCCACTGCAGGGGCCCATTCCCACCAGCAGACCCCAGCACACCTCAACGTGTGCCAGCAGACATGCCCACCTTGCGAGGGACGCGTGCTCAGTGCTGAGGCACGGCATGTTTCTGCAGCTCGCGAGAGCCCCACAGCTGGCCACCAGGGCCAAAACGCCGCTTGTGCTTTCTTGACACACAACATTATTTTGGTTTCCCAGGGAGAATAGCAGTAAACCCAGGATGTCCGTTTGGAGACAGCTCTCTGTGAAGGGATCGATGCCATCAGTTCCGCAGCGTGAGGTGCCTGCGAATCCAGTTACGAGCTGGAGCAGGCACGGGGGTGTCTCTGTGAGCGTCAGTAGCAGCGAGAATCCGGGTGGACATGATGCTCCCTGCGGGGTCAGTACACTAACAGAGAGACTGCTAAAAGCTGGGAAGCTTCATAACTGACAACTGGGATGGGGGTGGAAAAGAGGTCTATGAGGCCAATAAAACCTACTTCCATTACCTGTATTAAATTCAAATAGCCTATCTTGCTGGCGCTCTGGTAGGATGCATTTTTAAGAATTGTCTTGCTCTTCAGTATTGTTTTTAAGTGAGTTTAGGTGAAAGGAATTCTTAAATTAGTTATTCCTTTCTACCTTACTGATATGTTTCCTTTTTAAAATTTATGTACACATAATAAGACATCGTATTTGCATCTGACAGATTTTCTAATTGGTTATTTTTTGCTCTTAACTCAAGCAGTTATATTTTCATAGTCAAGATTCAGCCATAAGCAAGTGTTCGCAACCTGAAGTATCGCTAGTTAGTGACATTTCTATTTACAGATTAAGATCTCACTTCAGATATAAACACATCTGCATGGTAAAATCATCCCAATGACTTTTGCTAAGCATCATTTTCAGCTTTTGTAACTGCAAACACGTTGCATTTAATTCCTTCCAGATCTTTCCAAATAGAGAGCCATACAGTAGTAGCGGTGATGCGGTTTTCCATACTCTGAAATTATTACTATTTTTGCTGCTCTGTAAGGTTTTCTTTTGCAGTCACTCTGAGTAATCTCTGAAGTCTGTACTTTAAATAAAAGAGGTCATTCTGCTTTTGTGCCAACATAAACAGGAGTATGATTTGCATGTCTAAATAAACAAATCTGTTATGCGTAATAACTCCTGTCAAACGATGCAGTGCCTGTTCCAATTTTCAGCTAACAGTTTCAGGATAAATTTATTGATAAATTGAGAGCTCAATCCTGAAAGGGTGTTGGGATTTGAAGTCTCTGCTGAGTTTTGCTGGAGATCTGAAGATCTGAAAGCTGATGACGAAAAGTGAATTTCTGTATTCAGTATAGCAGCTGGCCTCTGGGAATCCCTAATAGCTCTCTCCTGCCTTGGAAGACGTGTGAAGATCAGCAAGCTGAGGAAAGATTGGCAGCCCTGGGCCATACGCAGGCAGTGTCACAGTGTCCACCTGGGACAGGGGAGCGAGCCCGTGCTCTGGGTGCGGGTGACAGGAAGGGGGGGGAACGAGGCGTGAGGGGCACAGCAGGACAGGGCAGCAGGACGGTCGGGGAGTGAAGGCCCAGCACAGAGAGGGCAACGGGTGCCCGTGCCACCGGAGGCGCCAGCTGCATCGAGATAGCGAGGCTGCCTGAGCTCTTCATGCTGCTCCCAGCACTGCCTGTGACAGCGATGCTGGTGACTCCATCGGAAGGGATGGTGAAACCCTGGAGCTCCAGGGGAGATGGGCAGAGGACACGAGTGGAAGCGACAGCACGCTTCAGCACGGCAGGAAATGCATTTGACTGCAGGGTTTTTTTCCATTGTAACATTTCTTTATTGAAAGGAATATAAGTAAAAATAAAAATCTCTGCTAAGTCAAGGGCACACTCGGCTGTCACTTTCACCGGCTGAATGTTGGCTTAGGCCAGGGTAAGTCTGGCGAAGAACGCTGTGTATCTTCTCTAGAAATAACCCTGAAGTAGGAAGAAAGTATTTTATCTGCCTATTCCCTTGTGCCTTTCCAGATATTCAGGAATATTCACACCATTTTGTGGTTTATCAGCCTAGAAACTGTATATTCATTTAAAATAAACTAGAAAACCTCTGCTGCAGTGTTTTCACATCGAGATGGGACGTTTGTAGGCTTCATTGTCATGCAGTGTATGGTACTGCAAGGAAAAAAAGGAGCACGAAGAAATTACCCAGTGAAACAGAAGAAACCCTTTTATTCCCATCAGTTTTGATTGAAGGTGGGAGGTAGTGCAAGTAACACATAAAAGCTAATTCAAAATGTTGCTGCAGATGATAACTGCTGGCTTCATTTTTCTGCAGAGGTAATATATCCCCTTAAATAAATATTTCTAAAATACTAGCCCAGTTTATAGGCAGACAGGAAACGAATCGGAGTGGAGGTCTGGCTGAGCTGAGCAGTCTGGAGGAAACTACGGCAGACAGGAGCATGCCTTTGCAAATGAGCTGCGATTTACTTCAATTTTCATGTTTGAAAAGTATCAATCTGTTGGGAAAAAAAATGTTAGAAGGCAAAAATTCCCATTTATTCTGCAAATGTTGACTTTGGAGAATATTGCCCAAATGGCAGGCTTGGCAGGGTGGGTGCGTGCCAGGTGCTGTGTCTGGACTGACCTTCTTGGGGCAGAACTTCCATTTCCAAGGAGGAAATCTGATATTCCTTCCTAAAGAGACATTTGGTAACTAATGAAGACACAACGCTTTTTTCATGTTTGCTCTGTTGATGTATGGAATTACAGCTCCCATCTCAGAGAAACAACTGATTTCTAGACAGTGGAGTAACAAAAGGACAAATAACATCCCTTTTTGTCTGCTGTGTCCTTCCTCCAGTCTCCTCTTGATTAAATGGCAGTCTTGTGTTTCCTAATATAGCACATGGCTTGTTTATCTTGTCAGCGCTACCAAAAGGGTGACTGACAATCCCTTGGAAGTGCTTGGTTATTGGAATTAAATGTCATCGGACTGCGTGCATGTTTTATACTGAAGAACAGCTTTGGGGAAGTTTTCCCAGAATGTCACGTAACAGGGGAAAGAAAAAGGGAATCGCGAAGGGATCCCGGCAGGCTGCTCAGTGGAGTTGTCCCAGATGATGCACTGCACAGCCACTCTGCACCGGCACAGGGCTGCGCTGCCTGCTCGCTGCAGCTGGTTACTGCCGCGGCAGCTGGAAGGTAGGGTGGGCACGGGGACCTCCCAGTGCGCTCTCTGCTCTGCTGGCACTGAGTCCCAGCTGCTGACAAGGCAGGGGAAGGATGGGAGGAGATGAAATAGTATTGTTTTCATTTCGTAGGTACAATGCAGAGAACTGGGTACAGAGCTTCAAGTCCAGTGAAGCAAAGCACTTACGCTTCTGATTAGCATTAGGCAATATAGTGCTCCTGCGCCCAGCATTAAGCAGGTAATGAAAACCATTCATTGCTTTACTACGGTCTCACGGCTCTTCTACTGGAGGAGAGAAAAAAACCCAGCCCAGCTGAGTATCCCACTGTACCCAGCCACGGGGTTACATGTGTCCCCAGTACTGTTGAGTCCTTTACCTAGACAAAGGGGTGAAAGCGTCCCAGGGGTGGTGAAGGCGGGTAATGAGGTGGCTCCGTGCTGGGCATCTTCCTTTGCTAGGGCTGTGGCCAGCTCCTGTGAATGAGTCGTGGAGGCTGTACCCCGGATAACTTAAACTAATTAGCAGACAAAAGGTACAGTTATGGAGGCAATTCTGTAAGAAAGTGGAGGAGAGAGGGAAAAATGCCATTATTAATAAGGAATATAAACAACATGCTACGCCATCATGATTGATAAGACAATAAAAATCCTTCTAACAGCTTCTGAGGTCTTGCTGCTGCTGTTAATTATAGCCAAGCAATTCACTGTAAACTGCTCTCTGTGGGTTCCAGAGCATGCCCTCTATTGAAATGCAAAGCTAGCGCACGTGTGCTTATTTCTTTCCGTACTTAGGAGGCAGCAAACAAGCAACCAGCTGAACTGGTTTAATTTAGGGAGGAGGAGAGTACACGAAAAGCCGTGGGCTCAGGATCATTTTCTGTGCGGTTATCGACCGTAACAAGCTTTGTTTTGAAAACACGCATCACCTGGCCTTGAGACGGGCAAAGCTCTTGTTAAGATCCCGGCGTTGGCTTGTGTGGAAAAGCTTTCCCTGCGTGGCTGCAGCCTGAGGACTCGCCCCGCAGAAGCCCCCGCGGCTGCTGGCCGGTCCGCAGCCTCGGGAGGAGCCGACGGCTTCCCCGGCCTCGGCGCGTCGCGGGGACTGTTCACGAGTTCACGCTGACTGCTTTCAACGCTTTCCTTGGTCATGGCCTGAATAATTTAAGGGCTAGCAATAATAACAGTAATTTGAAGTTCAGTAATAACTATACTCAGTGTGTACTGTTACTATTTCAATTGTATCTACTTGAAACTTTTTTTTTTTTGCAAAACCCACAAGCATTTGGTTTTGTTGTGGTTTTTTTTTAGTAAGAGTGTGTTAAATACATACATTGTGAAAGTCTTTTACATAAAAAGACTGTGCTTGCTCTGTGAGCTATCCTTGGGGATTAATATATTTTTCTGAATATGTATTTTTCTGTAAGTACTTTAAGACCTCCAAGAGCATGAAAAGGTCATTAAGGATATCTGCTAGATTTCATTGTTCCGACAGTAACCAAATGGGGCGAGGTTAAAATACATTGTGGGTTAAGCTTTGTTTAAAGCTGGGCTAATGCTGAGGGCCAGAGCTGAGCCGGTCCGTGCTGCGAGCTGGGCTGGCAGGGAGGCAGTGGGCTGGCATTGCTTTATTGAACAAAAACTCATACAAAGTATGTTACTACTAAAAATTAGCACCTCTCCATATTATTTTAGTCAAAAGTCTGAATCAGAACGAGCAAAACATTTGTTCATTCAANGAGCGGAGCCGGTCCGTGCTGCGAGCTGGGCTGGCAGGGAGGCAGTGGGCTGGCATTGCTTTATTGAACAAAAACTCATACAAAGTATGTTACTACTAAAAATTAGCACCTCTCCATATTATTTTAGTCAAAAGTCTGAATCAGAACGAGCAAAACATTTGTTCATTCAACTGGGGAGATAGTAAGGGTACCTTTAGGAAACAAAACAACCCAGATTTATTCTCTCACCAAAGGCTCTGAAGTCTCTGCCACTCCTAGCAGAGACGGCTGAATCTGGTAAAAAGTGTTTGCTTTCTCTCACTGAAGATCTGAACTGTTATTTTCCTAACAGTATTTGAGCCTCCTGTGTTCCCAGGAATGTGTTATTCTAGCTAAGCATATGGTTGCTATAACTACCAGCCTAGTTTGCCTCTGACATACTCTTCGATATGGCATATGTGCCTGAGCTTTGCACAGAAATTCATGCTTTCTCCAGTATATTTAATCTTTCTGCTTGCTGTTCAAAATTATAATGGCTTATGGGTTACCTGCTGCACAGAATATATATATAAATATATATTTATTTATTTATTTCAGAATGGATATCAT
>VZSC01007354.1:74716-91940 GCA_013398225.1 Steatornis caripensis
GGATATCATATGACTAAATCAGGATAAATTAATAAATTAGGGAATAAATCAGACATTATGAGATAGAAGTAAATGAATAATAAATTAGAGAATAAATCAGACATTAAGATATTAGCAGTACTCTGTCATCTTTGTATGAAAAAGTGTGGAATGAATGTTGTTGGATTCTTTTGTTTGGGTAATAGTCCAAAGGAAACAGCCACATTTGCAAATATCAAATCCTGTTGCGCTTTTTGCATGTAAGTTAAAGATCTTAAAATGAAATAATCTTTTGATTTTCAGAGAAGAGAGGGAAAATTACTAACAGCAGCGAGCCTAATTTGAGCTACAAACTGGGCTCCACTGAAGCTTTCCTTGGTGAAGGTGAAGTTTTCCTGCCAGTAAAAACACTGGGAATATTTTCAAAAGAAAAACCCCAAAAACCAACTAACAGTTACTCATCTAATTAGTCACCAAGGGCACTGTGCTAGCAATAGTTACATGAATTCCCAACATATGAATAATTTTGAGGTTTGTCCAGACTGTTGTAGAGTTAATTCATCGTCATCTGCGTTGTTTGTTCCAGAATTTTGTTTATTGTTGGCTCAGGTTTCACTGCGTTGGATCACTAGGTATTTGTAAAAATATTGACAAATCATAGACATCTTGCAAATTTGAGCGATTGCACAGCCAAATGCTGATACTTTGGCATTCACTGTTTTACTATTTAAAAGTTTTTGTTCTGCAATCTGTATTGTATGGCTCACGCAGCCAATAGTGCACAGTGAGTACCGAGCAGCAAGCAGAGATGGAGAAGGGCTGACAGTCCTGTGTGGGCATGGATGCAGGGATGGACATGGATGTGGGCATGGACATGGGCATGGGCGTTTCAGCAGACACTACTGAAGAGTGAGGGTGTGGGTAGGATTCAGGAGGCATTTGTACATGTGATGTGAATGAAAAAGGGGGCTAGCTCTGTAGTAAATGCTGTCAGTTGGTACCTTACCTGTTGTGGCTCCATCCATACCAGGTGCTCCTGGCTGCCTGCGAGCATATGCAGAATTGTCGCATCTCCAGCTTCTTTCTAGTTGACTTGAAACGTTGGCCATCGTTCTGCCTGTAGTGGCTGGACCTTGCCCACAGTCAGACATTTGAAGTCTCAGCCAAGATTTGAAAAGTCTTTAGCAGCATCTAGGAAAACGTTTAGAAAAATATGCACTCTCCCCAGATGCTAGAAATCGTTCTTTGGGGACAGAAGTTCCTTTGTCCTGTAAAAATGAATTTGTGTTGATGAAAAGCCATACTCTATTAGTGGTAATGATCATCATAGCCTCTGCCCTAATACAGCTTTACCTTTTGCTAAATTAGTGGTTGTCAGTATTTCCTAAGTTAGTTGCATATACTTTGTGGCTCCATAATTTCCTACCCATTTGTTGATACAGTTACTGGCAGTATTTTTCTGTTCATCTCAAAATAAAAACACATGATACAATCTGAGCATTTAACCTTAGAATTGTGGAGGAAAAAAATCATTAAAAGCAAATCCTCTCTTTCAGAGGTTTCAGCTATTAATAATACTAGCTTTAGACATAGTAGCTGAATAAATAACATGACATTAATGATCTTAAGAGGAGATAACGTGCCAAACATGTGGGTTGCCTTCCTCTTTTTTCTGTTTTTCCCCTAATTAGACATGATTAAAGAACATGATTTTCTAAATAGATTCATTACTTTTTCTCCGTCACTCTGTATTGCTAATGGTCTTGTCCACACTCTTTCTCGGAAGGACGTGGAAATGCAGACCTCTTCCCTCGAAAAGCCTGATGCATCGGGTCAGACCTGAGTGCAGGCCTAGCTCTGGGTGTTACCCCGCTCCTCCTGGTGCTTCGTCGTGCCAGGTGTGTGCTCAGGTGCACGTTCTGGTTTCTCCAACGTGACCTTTGGTGATGGCCTGCAAAGCTGCTGTTGAACTTCCTGGGGGATTGAAGTTGGATCAGGCTGGTTCTGTGGGGTTTTTTCTCCGTGTGTGTAATGATGCACCCCACCTTCAGCAGGGTGAAGTGCAGGAGAGCTGGCCTGGGAGGGAGGAGGCTGCTGGAGGCACCTGCCCTGCATCCTGTGGACAAACTCTCCCATTACCCAGCAGGTATGTATGATCTCTCTGTGCTTCTACACGTATCATTTAAAAAAAAAAACCTAGCTTCAGCCAGCTTGGAAAAACTTCACTATTTAAGCAGCAGTGTTGCAGGCCATCTTGGGATGACACATCGAGAAATGGGAGTTTGTACCTGCAGATAGATGCAGTACAAATGAGTGGGTCATTAATATGTGAAACTCTCAGAAATAAAGATGTCGATGCGGAATAACACCTACTAGAAATTATTATTGTGACAGGAGAGTCGTTTGGAGGCATTCCACAGTGCTCAGCACACCTCATGTCTCTGCAGTTTTACTTGTTTGTTCACGCACACGTTCAGAGTGAAGCTGTCAAAGTTGTCAAACCGGGCAGCCGTGCAGCGGTAAACCTTTTTAATGCTTGGCGAGGCATGCAATCAGAATTATACAACATGAATACAGTCTTTCTTGGGATATGCAAATAAATGCACAAAGAATGCCTTTATGTGTAATTCACTTGTTCCTAATAATATTTGTTTGTGTGGAGGATAATAAAGTGTAATCATTGTTAAGTTCATAAATGAAGTTAATCCCTGGTATCTGTCATAAATATAGAAAGATTTTGAAAGCTGCTGAATCCAAGGCTTGATTGTAAGTGTGTCCTGCTTGAAACAGATCTTCCATAAAGGCATGGACCAACCCTGAGGACTTGTCCCCAAGGTAGGCGAAGTGGCAGGAGGCAGTGATGGGAGTGCCTGCACACTTTGCTAAATGGGGCTTGGTGACTTTCTGGGAAGGACATTGTGAAATGTTTTCCTCTCTGAAGGCCAGTCCTAGGATAAGCATTTTGAAAGGAGTGCATTTATTCATGGTTTATAAGGGCCGAAGAGATCTGTTAATCATCTGTTGTGCTCCCTCTGTATCATGGAAAAGAAGGTCTCACCACTTGTTCTGTACTGAGCCCAATGTGTCTTTGATGGCAAGTCATCTTTCAGAAAGGCACCCAGCTGGGCCTGCAGAGAGCCAGCAGCTGGGAAGCTGCGTCCCCAGGCAGTCTTTCCAGCACTGGGTTACCTTTGCCATACTTCTAATCTGTATTTATTAGCTTTCCGTGTCCAGCAATTGCTTCTACTCAGGACTTTCTTCATGAAACTAAAACCCCGTTTGTATCCCGTAGTGGAGTGATGAGTTTCTTGCATGAGCAACCTCAAGGTCCTGACCATTGTCCAGGTAGGGCCGGGGCGGCAGCGGGCAGTGGGTGGGAGCTCCCCATCGCTTCCAAGACCAAGAGAGGTGTGTGTGTACAAAACCCGTCACATTACACACACCGTTACTCCTCTAACGAGCCTGTTGCTGGCGTCACTCCATGGCAACCTGGGCACTGGTGTTGGGAAGGATGCGCAAAGCAAATCCATTTTGCACAGGCAGCACACAAGGTTGGAAAGAGATGTCACTCCAAAAGATGGGAAGGCACGTATATTCATCAGTAGGATTCCATTAAAAAAAAGGTGCTGTGCATTTGTAATGATGAGCTCTGTCTGGCTTGCTGGGGTAGGCTATTGCCAGGCTACACAAACCCCAGCTCTGGCAGGACACAGAGGCGTGCGGAGCATCCTCCTCAGCTTCTCTGAGCAACAGACTTCAGCCCTTCTGGAGTCACTAAGTGAAAAGTGCATATCAGCTTGAGTCACGGGGCTGCAAGAAACCCCTGAAATAAGAAAATCCTGCTCAGAGGATTGTTACTGTGTATTTCTCTGAAAGGCAAATCCCTTTCCTCGCTGAAAAGCAGCGTGAATGGTGCAGCCTGGGAGAAGAGAAGGGTTGGAGCCTGGGGAGAAATTTTAATGAGAAAAATGCCATTCAGAACAAATAATACATGCACCTTATGTTAACACTGCTGGGATAGGAGCCCATTACCTCTGCTCTCCCTTTTGGTAAGGGCAAGGCCCTTCTCAGCGCTCCCCCCTCGTTCCTGAGCATCCAAATCATCGGCCTTCAGACTGAAATGCAGTATTAGTGCTCTCGATCAGTTAGATTGCTCCCACTGCACTCATTAAGGAAAACACAACAATTGGCAACATTAAACTTTAAAAACAAGCATGCAAACAACAGCCGTCTCACAGATACTTCAAAACTGCTGATTACCAATGGAATATCTGTTTGTATGTGTCTTCATACATTGCTTGTCCAGCCATAGTTTCTACCTGCGGGCGTAGGAAAATCTCATCTCAAGCTATGGAGATGCCTTTAGAAAAAGCCCACATTGGTATTCACAACATCAGCAAGAACGCCTGGCCCTTGCAGAGACTTTGATTTGCACTGAAGATTTGTCATACTCCTATTCTTAGCCTTTAATTAAAAAAACTTTAGTAAGCTGAACAATAATATTTTCAACTGTGTCACTTACCATTTTTAATTGCGAACAAATATCCAGATGGCCACAGACACGAACTGAACCAACTGGAGCAATTAGAAGCCCCCCATGCCCTGCAGACTCCTGTTCAGAATAAATACCAGCCCTCTGAGGTTGAGAGCAGGTGGCTCACTTCCTTCTCATCATTTTTCATTTTTGTTTACCTCTGTATCCTCAGATACAGGCCAGGAGTTAAGCTTGAAGAGCTAGAAATATCAGGAAATATGGTCCAGTAAAACAGGATTGTTAAGACTTGTCCTCTCCTTCCATTAACCTCACTGGTGATTTGCACGTGCAAATAATAATGAACACAGTAACATGTAAAAAGCTTACTCTAATGAATAAGTTACCTACAGAAACACATATGTAAATGCTAGCTTGTGCCTCCTCAGAGGCGATGCATTCTTCGGGGTCTAGGTCACGCCACCCAAAATGTGTCCTGCTGATTTCATAAAACCCCTGCGCATCCGACCTGATTGTGCCCTTGCCGCCTTAAGTGTGCACAGGGCCCTGGAGCTGGCACGGGGACCTGTGTTTTACAGCTGCCTGCACTAAATGCGTGTCTGTTCTTCTGGACATCTTCTGTCAAATCTCAGTGTTGTAACTCTCATTCTTGTAATAAAAGTCTCTGAATGTTAAGAAAACTTCTTGCAGTTGTTAAATCTGAGCAAACAGCACCTTGAGCAAATGCTTAATGATTCAGTGAGGTCTGTAAAGGCAAAAATCTGCTGGTCGTTTACTGAAATCAATTAACTGCCAGTTATTTTCTTATAAATTTACATTTACAGATACTGTATTCTAAAACTGTGATGCAGATGCTGAAGGAAGCAAATGAGCTGGGATTCCATATGCTAGCCAGAGGAGTAGTCTCATATTGTTCAAATTTAGCATAGCAAGGGCAATCTTTTTTTCAAGTTAATTAAGTTATTATCAATTAAACGCAGATGACGCTGTATACAGTAATATTCGACTCTCACTAAAAACTTTTCCTTGCTCTCCCAGATATGGAGTGAGATAATCTCCAAATTTCTGTTAAAACAAGTCTTGCTATAAGGAATATGGGTGTCGTTAAATCCTAGCATATACATGTATGTGTACCTATATTTGTATGTGTACACCCACATCTGTACCGAGTGCCTACACTTTGATGTTCTCTATGCGAGCAGGTACCCATGTATTCATGTAGATTATCAAAGAGAGATGTCATGAATCTACAGTTAAGTGAAAGTACAAATCTTTCCCTGGCTTTTATTTATTGTTGATCATTTTGCAGTACTGAAACAATGGACTGTCGCAGTCAGGAACAGAAGCAGAAATTGTTGCTGGACACGGAGCAATTTCGTGCCAGTGAAGGTTGCACGTGGGATCCGGATACCAGTGAGCCACGGCTGAAACTGAGCAAAGGCAAGCGCATAACCAGAGCCTGCCCCGAACGCCCCTGGCGCTGGCCAGTACTGGGCCATGGCAGTGTGGCTGCGTTACTGGCATGCTCCGTGGCATGAACATTAAAGTCCAGGTGCCTACAACTCTGGTGTATGTATCATCACCATGAAAACCCAGGAAAACCCAAGTGGCAAGTATTGATGGAAAAGTAGTATTTGCTGTGGAAATGCAGCCCCTGGATCTCGGAAACCCTCGCTTTGACCTTGCTCCGCTCCATACAGTTAGGCAGTTATTTGGGAAGGCGGAGAAGCCCTCTGGCTCGCCTGCCTGGTGCTCAGATCACTAACCTCAGCGGGGAGCAGACGTGGGTCCCATTGTTTTCTCCAAATATTGTTTAGTATTTCATCCATGGCTCTTTAATATAAAATGCTGGAATGGCCAGAGAACCATATTAATTATCACTCCTTTTTCTGGCCCAGTGACTATCGAATTAATCATGTCAGCAGTACTCCATAGCAACAACTGGTACCTAATGTGATCAGCTTGTGTAGACACTGGACCAGTTTTAGGATGAAAAAGAGAAATCAGATTTTGCATTGTTTTGATGGAAAAGGTGTATTTTTTCATCCCCCCACCGGGTACATGAAAAATGTCTTTTTTTTCTCACTGTAGATTATGTTCATAACAGGCTCTTGGCTGATTTCATGGTTACAGTGATGAAGACTGAAAATTACATGACCACAAAAGTTTGGCTGAACTCTACTAGAAAGTCACGACTGGCTAATCCATAAGGAAAAAAGATCACTTAATTCCCCTACTTTTTGTCTTTAAGTAAGTGCTAAACGGGTAAATAGAGAATCTGGTGTTGCCCTTTTAACAAGTGCTCCCCGACAGAATATGCGAAAACAACCCCTGTAATTCAGGGAATCATCCAATGCCTGGAGCCTGCGCAAGCATGCAAGGCCGGTGCAGGAACGGACTCCGGGCAGCAGCTGTTGCCTGTGGGCAACACGGGGTGACTGGCCTTCGTTGCCTGGCACAGAGGGGACAAGCTTTGCTAGGACTTGCTGTAGGACTGGAATTTTAGGAGTGGCTGACCTGTTAAGCTTGAGTTTCCAGTTTCTCTATTCCTTCATTTTGTATGAGCTTGAAATTTTACATTTCAGAATTAAAAAAAAAAACAAACCAAACACCAAGTAATCACGAATATGTGAGCAGAAGGAAATCTGTCAGTAATGGGGAGAGATACTCTGAGCTATGTCATTAGCCTACCACTTCAACCAGGGTCATGATGTTAAATATTATTACCTTTTCCTGATACTAACCTGTGTTTCGTTTCTTTTCAAGTTGGTATTTCACACGAAACACTGTTTAGATGTTTTGTGTGTTTGTATGTGTAATGCACCAAATGAAAAGGCAAGTGTAGATTAGAAAACAAGATTACTAGGAGACATATAACATTAATAATTTTTACTGTTCAGAAGAAGCAAATTCCTACATGTTTGAAATTCAGTAAAGTACTAAACCCCCCAAAAGCCTGAATCCGTATTGTAACAAGCTTAGCTGTGCTCTTTCTGTATGACCACAAAAGATTAACAAAACACAAGTGCACTGGGGAACTTCTAGAATAACCTCAGAAGACCTAGGAGAATACTTGAAGTTGGAATTTCAATGCAGTTCAGTATCTACAGCCTCTAAAAGCATGTATTGTAGCAATAACAAGAACTATAATGAAACTATATACCTATTTACAGGAGCTCATCGTAGAATCCCCGCTAATTTTATAAACATCAAAGAACATATTTGCTGCTGGGACACCATTATTATGATTATCATTATTATCATTCTTCAGTTCAGAAGTATTAGCCATTGCCTTGCTTTCATTGCTGTCCCCTGTTTTCTTAATGCAGCTTTATACCTGAGTAGATGAGCGCTTGCTTTAGAGCATATGGACATCTCTCTTTTCCAGCATGACCTTAGAATCTAGCAGAGCACTTTAGACACACACTTCGCACTGAAATTAGCTGACCCATTGAAGATTAAGTGAGATGCCTAAATACTGTTATAATACTTTAGCAATTACTGCTCTTGCAAGACTGCACCGTGTAAGTCCAGAGGGCAACACAAAATTGTACTCCAGAGCAGGACAATGGAGGAATGGATGCAACAGTGGACAAGCTATTAATGTCCATAGTAACAGTTTTATTTCCACTTAATTCCGTAAGTAATCTTACTTGCATGGAGATACTTCTCAACCAGTGTATTAATAGTTAGTGTAAAAAAGTAACTTCACCCTTAAGTAGATAATTTAAACTAATTTGGTTGGGCCCCTGAGATCAGCAGCCCTGCTGCAGTGAAATAGTATGGGCGAAGAGCTTGATGTGCCAATACCTTTCCTTAACATCAACAGAGAAAAATTTCTATTAGGAAACTTTTCATGTGAATATACCTGCTCTGGTCCTTTGGAAGAGAGATGAAGTACAGTCGGCAGAATTGCAAATAGAATACTCTGGCACATGTCACGTACCGTTGACTCAATGTAATGCCGGTTTCTGACATCTGTCACCAAAACACATTTGCAAGAAAAAGTAGCAGCTGGGTTTCCCTGCCGTGGGCAGCAGGCTGGTTGAACTCTGTCACTGGAGTCTGGGGATACTTAGGTGTTTCTGGGCTCCCGGTGTGGCTGGCAGAGGAATCTGCTGAGGATTACTGAACACAGAGAAACCACATCTGGCCCCGAAGAAGCAAGCAGTGACTGGGAGGCTGGGGAAGCTGAGCGTTGGCAGAGCACCGCACTGGCGTGCTCTCCATGCTGGGCAGCTTCGCTCGCTCCCCGCACGGCCCCTCGCACTCATTACGGTTTGGTTAACCACGGGAGACCTGTAAACATAAGAAAAATGTGTTGTTTCGTACTCTTGCACTATAGCCTCTGAATAAAATGTCAGGCATAAATCCCCCTTGGGAACCCGGTGAAGCCAAACTGGGAGCAGTCTGGCTGTCCCACAGGGGTGGTAGGGTGGGCACCGCAGCTACCTGCCTCCAAAAGGCTGGGGCAGCCGCTGAGCCTCCCTCCCTCCCTGCCTGCCGGGTCCATCACTCGAAGGAGGCTGGTTCACTTTGCGTTTCTTGGTGAAGAAAGAAATTGAAAGGCTATTCGGTCCGTTTGCTGGAAATGCGGTGGCTTCAAAAGCTGCCGTGGCCAAGGTGCCGTCCCCGGGACTTCACCCCCTGGTTCTGCAGTGGCAGACATCGCTCCCTTTGGTCTGCGTGTCTGAATGGAAGCTTCCCTTGCTGCTATTTATGTGGGCATTGTGGGCTTGTGAAACTGGAGCATGTTAAACAGGCTTTGTATGATTTATTTCATCTCAGGTGATGAATAACATCTCAGGAAGGGAGTTGGAAACTGAGGTCCTTTTCTAGGTGCAAAAGGCAGGCTTACCTGGCTAAATACCACTCCTAGCTGCTGTGTAACCTTTGGAA
The DNA here is from genome assembly GCA_013398225.1 of Steatornis caripensis. NCBI lineage: Eukaryota > Metazoa > Chordata > Aves > Caprimulgiformes > Steatornithidae > Steatornis > Steatornis caripensis. The sequence goes on from VZSC01007354.1 coordinate 84,087, forward strand.
ATATATTTTACAAGTCACAGCCAAGAAGCGGCACAAAGAGGTTTTCCCTTGTTTCTCTGTCCCCTGTTGCACTGTGCTTCTGTCTGTAAAGGAATAAGCGTCGTCTAGGCAAAACTGATAAGAACTTCTCAGAAACAGCACATTAATCTCCTGACATTTATACAGAGATCTCAAAGACCTTGGGAAACTGAAGTCCATGTAGGAAAACAAAGAAAAGAAAGGTATTCAATTAGTCTGAATCTGAGTTTTGGTGCCAGCTGAATGGCGATGCCACTGCAGCTGCACCTCCGTCCTCCCGAGACAGCCCCGCTGCCTGGCTGGCTGGGCTGGCTGGCGCAGGGGCTGGCAGAGGCACCGGCCAGCGCTGCTCCGGGGACAGCCCGCAGCCGGCCTCCTTGCTGGGCTTCGCTCACTCGAGGGCATCTGTTGCCTGAATCGGTCTGTGTAACGTCTTCGTCCACGCTGCCGCCTCTCAGTTGTATTAACAGTGTTGACTTCTGGTATGTCTAGTAAGCAATAGAAAGAGAATTGCTGAGCTTTGTGTTTCTTCTTTCCCCCTCACCCTGGCAGTTCGGTTTTTGGAAGTGTTTTAATGTGAGCTTTTTTGCCGGTGCTGCCACACAGGCAGTATCCTTTTCAGGAAGGTGCCTCTGCCTTGAGCAGCAGGCTGCTCTGAGCCCTCGATAAAGGCACCGTTCAGTAGCTTTTTTGTCTCCAGTAATTGTTTTTATACATATATGTGTGCGTGTGTATCTGCATATATTTTTTTAATGTATATATGCACACAGGTATGCACACACACACAGAGATAATTGTGTGTGTATATACATAAACACACATATATAATTAAAATATGCATCTGCATGTATGATATTTCAGTTGCTGGCAACCAGTACAAGAGTAACCTCGGGAGGGTGCAGGCTGAAGGCTCTGGTCCCAAAGAGGGGGGCCCCTGTGAGTGCCCCAGGCTCCAGCTGGCTGGGGGCAGGCGGGGGCTGGGGACACGGCAGTCCCACTGCAGGGGTGTCCGCAGCTCCCTGCAGCTCCAGCCCACGCTGGCGGGGCAAACCCCAGCTGCGTGCTGTGGCAGCGGGCGTCTGGGCTGGCGGCTTGTCGCTGGTGGCGTGAGCTCTGTACCACGCTGCAGCCTGCAGCAGCAACACTGGATGTCCTCTGTGCGGCTGTGGTCCTCAAGCCGTGAGGTTGAGTAGTCTCCTGATAAATGGGTAGAGCCTTGCTGGGGATTTCCATTTCTGACCAGCAGTGCTCTTGATTTGTAACTTTCCTGCAGGGTGAGAATTAATCTGCACTGAGAGAAAGCCCAGTGTGCACGTCTGGAGTTGTGATCATGAATTTGCAGCTCTCTGTGGCACAATATAGAATGAAGTACAGAAGAACAGAAGAGTTCCCGTTGGGAGAGACCTACAATCATCATCTCATCCATGTATTTACACCAGCGGCACGGAGAAGGTTAACTTCTCTCCTGCAGAGTGGTGGTGGGACAGGCAGCCTGGGCTGGGGAGTGGGAGGCTCAGCCTGGGGCTGCCCACCCTGCAAGGGGGTGGTGGGTGAGCACTGCTGCTGCCCCCAGGAGCGGTGGTGTGGGGCGCGACCCAGCCGGCTCCTCGGGAGAAGAGGGAAGTACTAGCATGAAGAAATACAGCCTCAAGTTTCAGGGCTATGTGCAGGAATTACAGGGGAAATTATCTAGCCTATTTTACGTACAACATTAGATTGTCTGTTAGCAGAGATCCCTTTGGGCCTTAGTAATTCTTAAATTAGCTCAATTTTACTGAATTTGTAGTTCCTATTTAATACGCTCAACAGCAGTTGCTAACATGACTTGTGCACTTCTGCTTTCCATAGGAGAGGGAGGGACGCAGGCGGTTCTGCACCGTGTTCTCCCCTGTAATCTGCATACCTAAATTTCAGGGACCGGTCAATAAAAAGCACTGGCTGTGCTCCACACCCGTCACGAGTGGCTTTTTCACTCTTTCTAGCTTAAATGAAGCCATTAGAGCCTGTCAAGTTGGCGGGAAGTGAAGCAGTGGGGGGAATTGGCACGTCATCCCTGCCGAAAGCATTCTTGAAACTCATCTGTGGATAATTTTACCTGCAAAATCTTTTGCATTACTTCCGACCCCAGCTTGTTCCATTGTAACGTTGCATCTCACTGTGTTCAGCACAGCAATAGCCTAATGTGATAAGACATAACACAATGTGATGCTTTCTAAGTGATTAAATGCACACAAGGTCATAAATTCAAAGCGACGCTTCAGAATTACTGTTTGTTGTATTCTTGTAAAAGACAGACCTGATCACGAGCACCATTTGGGCCAAGGTGCTGTTGTGCTTGCTGTTATCTGTATGTTCTCAGGGCTCTGCTGATCCCGAGACTTTTGTTGTGCCTGTCCATTTGGCAGGACAGAGCATCCCATTAAAATAAGCCTGAGGCAGAAATAGAAGGGTCCTTTGCGTGGCTGAAGCAGCATCCCCATCACAACGCCTTTCGTCCAGTACAGTGCTCCAGCTTTTGTAAACACACATTGCTGTCTAAATACTCCCTTTCACGCACATATTGGTAATTTTGACAGTGTGTGACACAGGTAATTAGTATAGTTGAAACAAGGTGATTTCTTGTTTTAGTTGCACTTCAAAGAAAAGAAGATGAGAGGTTGCTTGAAGCTGAGCATTGTGACTTCTCTCAGTAGTACCCCAAGCCTTCTCTCATATGCAGTGGAAATGTGTTATTTTCCTTCTGGCTTATGCCCCTTGCCAAAGATCATGGGTCTTTAACCCACCCTGTTAACCTGACCATCGTCCTTGGGTGAGGGCTGCTCTTTGCTATCGTGTTATGCAGGGCCAGGGCAACCACAGTGTTTCCTGAGGACCTTGGCTTGCAGCGCCATGACTGATGTACATACCCAGTCAATGCATCTTGCCCGCGTCTGCTTTGTGGAAATTCTGTAAGCAAACTCACAGGGTTAAAGGGGGCTGTTCCCCCATGGGACGCTGGGGCACTGCGGTGGCCCCGGGACATGCCCAGCACACCTCCCTGGCAAACGCTGTAGGCACGCGTTGTGCGAAGGGCTGTGGCTGTTGCGCTGCAGGGTCTGTATGGGTGCCAGGCAATTACAGTAGCTGTAGAAATTGGAGGGAGGGTGATGGGGGAGGGCTGTGTCCTGGAGGCTCAATACATTGGGTTGGCGCAGGTGATTTTTCTTCTGTCTCCCAGCCCACCTGTAAAATGGGGTATTTCTGTTTGTCTTCTGGTTGCCTGTCGTGTCTACCCAGGTTATCACATTTGGTGCATAACCTGCCTCTTACTGGTTCTTTTCTAGACCTCCTTGAAGAAAGGGGCTTTTATTGTGATGTGTAGATTCAGTCTAAGAAAAAGTCTGGTTATATAATTGTATGGTGACAGATTTAGGTCCTAGTTAAAGATCATTAACCAAGGAGGTAATTAACCACAGGAACGACCTGATGGCAGTGTAATGGATTCTCTGCCTCACCCTGCTTGAAGTCAAACCGGAATGTTCCTGGAGGTGAGGAGAGGGGTCTGTCCTGGTGGAGGAGCACCGGCACAAGCCATCCGGCCCTGGAGGATCAGCCTGCTGCGGCAAGCCTGGCATGGCTACATGCTGCTGCCGCGGGGCTCGGTTTGGTTTGGTGGCCCACCTCCGACTGGGTGGTCTCTTCAGACAATGAGCTGCATGACTGGATCCAGCAGCCTCGCTGCCTCCTCCTGAGGTCAGCTCTGGGTTCTGCGGTACGTTTGGGTTGTGCACTCCACATACACAACAGATATTTTTGCTCTTGCCACTTTGCACGTTGAAAACGCGCTGCATGCTAGCATCTCGCCACCATGCCCCACAGCTTTTCAGTAAGAATAAACCTCAGGGGGACAGCTTTGTTTAGGTTCAAATGTATATCCCAAAGGACATTGTAGGACAATACAGAGCAGTAGAGGACTAGATCTTCCACTGGTGCAACCCGTAATATTCCCATGAACTTCAATCAAAGCAACGGTTACTGGAGGAACCACATAGAAAGACTGACCGGTAATTGATCACGCTCATTGTGGTGAACTGAAACACAGTCTGGCTCTTAGCAGAGGCGTGCCTAAATCAAATTAGCATGCTCATTTTGGATCAGCTTAAATAGGAGACAAGGAAACAGCTGAATCTTTCATTTCAGATAGATAGCCTGTTTCCCAAATACAAGCCTTTTGACATATTTGCTCTGTACAAGTTTAGATTTAAAAAAGTGTCTGCCGTTTTAATGCATACCATAAGAACATGGCTTTGGTATTTTCCTTGGAAGAAAACTTTCTTGTTTAGTTCTTACTGTGCCTGACCTACCCCCAGAAGAATAAATGTCAGCCTTTATTCTCTAGTAGCTCTTCTGCTGTTCTCACTTGGATGGGTCTGCAGAAAAGATGTGTCACTGTGGGATAGCCACCATCGTACAAGCCCGTCAAAAGAATCTGTGCCATTAGGGTTGTGGAGATTAGTGAAGCCAAAAGAAGCAAGGGAAACTCAAAATTAAGCCTGTTGCTTTGTTGTGTATTGCACCTCCCGTACCTGAACACCACAGGGAGTCCTAGAACAGTAGCTGGTCTGTAAGTGATCTCATATTCTCTACATGATTTCAGGCACCTAAGCCGAGTGGAAGTGGCTCATTGTGGATTGCCAGTCTGTTAAAGACTAAACTTATCTGCCTTTTAAGGCCAGCTTAGCAAGAATAATCATTTAAATCCAAATGGCACTGGATCAGTTAAAACTGGATAGGATACGAGTAGACAGCCATTATGATCCTTGAGACAATATTGTACACCTGCCCGGCTACTAAATGATGTGATTTTGCACTGTGCTATGCCAGCTCCGTTCCCAAGGGGGCAGGGACAGGCAGATCTTGTAGCCTGGTTTCCAGCCAGGATCTGTCGTTGGCAGCATGATCTGATAATCTTAATTTATACAGCTAGTTCTGGCCAGGAATCTAACTGTTGTACATCACTTAGGCTTGGTATCACAGTGTGTCTGCGAAGCAGGCAAAGGGCATTGTCCCCTCTGTTTTACAGGGGAGGTGCCTTGTTGCAGCTGTAGATCTGCTCCCGCTCTCATGCAGCCCGGGGAAAGGCAGCGGCATGTCCAAAATCTCTGCAGCAGATTTACTCCAGCATTTCCCAGTGGTATCTTGTGTGGGAGAAGGATAGGGGTGAAGGATACCTCTGTCCAGTCCTGTCCTTCTCTTCCTTCCATTTTAGGCAACAAAGGATTTACCTGGGTAAAGCTTTTTCACATAAAAATCTCAAATGCTTTCTGTATTCCTCTGTATTTCTGTATACCTTGCTATTCTTTTTTTGCACAGTCATACAGTCGGGGTTAATTTGTACATGTCGTCAGCAAGGGCTGGTGGGCAGGAGATGCTGAGAGCCAGGTCCTGCACCTCCTCACGCTGTCTGTGTCCCGTCCCTCGGTCTGCCGATGTGTTGTGCACCACGATCGTCCCACTGCAGCTGTTCCTCACCCACGATCAGTTTCGGAAGGCATGGGCATGCCTCTCTATTCTCCAGCCGCAGGATAAACACAGCACTGATGCAGAGCTTGCAGCCCCCGACGTGTCTCCGGGGAGGGCCATCAGCGCGCCCCACGGCCCCCGCGGCAGACCCTGCCCGTCGGTAGTCAGCTCCATGTCCTCCTTGGGGCTTCTCCTGACATTTCTCCCCATGGGCAGCAGTTGCTCCCTGAGCTCAGGTGGCGCAAAGGCAAGCTCAGAGAGGCTGAACATCTTTACATCCAGCTGGGAGCAATATTTTTCCTGTTTGGAAAGGAAAAGGAATGCTGCTGTTTTGCAGCATTCAGAAACCGCAGTCTCGGGGGTGCTGATAAAGCCACTTGCTTCATCTTTCAAGAGGCCAATACCTAAATAAATGCCTGGACTGGAGAGCCATGCCCTGGGCTGTCACACCGGGCTGCCGTGACTGCCGCATGTGGTGCAGGGCCGGCAGCCAAGCGGTGCTGGCCCCAGGAACCCACCAGCCGCTCGGTGCAACTCCAGCAAGAGAATCAGTGGGATTTACAGTGGTGCCTTAATCTTGTTTAGAATGTTGATTACTCCACTTCGTTTTAAGTAAGGAGAGGAATGGAGCAATTTACATGTGTGTGTATATTTGGCATGAATTATGCAAAAAGGAGAACATCCCTCTCAACCTTTTGTGCACATGACCTGCATTTTGTGCAGGAATTCACTGCCGTGCTCGCAGCGGGAGGCCCTCCGTAAAATACAACATCATTCGAAGCAGAGTCTCCTTCTTCTCTCAGGTATATCACTTTACATTTCCAAATACATTTTAGCTCATAATGGGACAAAACCATCCATTTGATTGATTATCTTCAGGTTTCTGGTGGACTCTCTCATCCGCGAAATCTCTTTTTTAAGTCTGGAGCAGCCCATGCACGAGACATGCCAAATTTTTAAAACAAAGTCTTGGCAGAATCTCTTTGCTTAAAAAGATTTCTATGCGTTTGCATTTATTAAAACAAATAAGTACTGTGAAATCTTTGTTTAGTTAGGTTATGAATTATTTGCTTATTTCGTTCCATATTTGTGCGGCTGCCAATATTACATATTTGTAGTTGTGGCGCAGAGCAGCTCGTGTCATTCAAATAAGTAATGCTGGTAAAAGTAATTAAAGATGTTAATATTGTTTTTTGTCATGATCTGACATGGTTATTCCACCTACAGTGCAAGGAGGAAACATGACCGAGTGGTACACCCAGTGCTGACGAATGGCAGGACGCTTCCATGGCCTTGGCATATGAAAAGCAGGTAAATACTACCCCGGTGTGCATTTACATAATGATTTCTTTGAGCAGCTTGCCGGCAAGGTGTGAGAAACAGGCTGTGACTGTAAGACAAATTACAAAGCAGTGCGATTGCTAATCCCAGTTTGCAAGCTGTTTATAAACTGCAGCCACCTTTAGTATAGCAAATGTATTTCATTTCTGAGGGTCGTAATAGCAGTAAATAATTTGTTTGATTTATGCAGGTAAACCTGTGTTTGGAGTGTTCAGGAAAAAAAAAAGGAAAAGGTAGGAAATCCAGCCTTTTCTCATTGGCTTTGTTCGTTTGGATTGCAAACGTGCTGACTCGAGACTGGACTGTCTCTCATTCGGCCTCTTATTGACACGTGCCAGGCTGGTGGTCAAGTGGGAAACAGAAGCTAAAGCCTAGAAGCAAGGATTTGTATTTCCTTGGAACAGTGTTGAATTGGTCCAGGCAGCAGAATCTGCAAATCTGTGTTCACAAAACAAAAACCCAGCAGTTTTTATTTCTTCCGTGTCTTCTTTGAGTATAGAATAACTAGTTGCATCTCCCCCAGTAATACAGCTTGAGGAGTCAGATGCTTTCTTAGCGTCTTCTTTGGTCACTGCTTTGCGCTAATAAAACTGATTGATTGATTGATTACTTTCTAATGAGGCTGTTTTGCCAGCTTCAGTACGGGCTGAGGAAACACTCGCAGTACACCCCTCCGAATCTAGGGGCACCCAAAGCAGGCTTGAGTCTGTAGTGAAGTATGATGTGGTTGGGTGTGAAGACATCTCAAGGGTATTGATGCCACAATTAGGGACATTATATGCTTGATAAATAACCGGCGGTGGGGGGNCTGTTTTGCCAGCTTCAGTACGGGCTGAGGAAACACTCGCAGTACACCCCTCCGAATCTAGGGGCACCCAAAGCAGGCTTGAGTCTGTAGTGAAGTATGATGTGGTTGGGTGTGAAGACATCTCAAGGGTATTGATGCCACAATTAGGGACATTATATGCTTGATAAATAACCGGCGGTGGGGGG
>VZSC01007355.1:38535-78923 GCA_013398225.1 Steatornis caripensis
AGGGGGAGGATCACCTCCCTCGACCTGCTGGCCACACTCTTCTTAATGCACCCCAGGATGCCATTGGCCTTCCTGGCCGCAAGGGCACACTGCTGGCTCATGGTGAGGCTGTCGTCCACCAGCACTCCCAGGTCCTTCTCTGCAGAGCTGCTCTCCAGCAAGTCAACCCCCAGCAATAAAGTAAACCTCCAGAAATAAAGTAAGTATGTGAGAAAAGGATCAAGACAAGGAGTTGAGGATGATAGAGCAAATCACAAACATATAAATGTAAAAGTTATTTTTGCAAAACAAGTCAAATCTCATTTCCTGAGAAACTTTATTTAAAACACAAAATATAGTTATTCTGTTCTGTTGGTGTTAGCAAGGCCTCGGCTGGGCAATACTATTAAAATACTCGTTAGCACAGTTTTAAAAACATGCAGGCAAGTGGGACACAGTCCAGAGCAGGCCAAGAGTAGCAATTTTAGAAAAAAGGAGCTGAAAGGAGAGGCTGCATTTGTTTAGGGCAGAAAAGGACTAAGGAGATCACAGTCTCTCAGTGTGTAAAAAAAAAAAACGGGTGTGGGAGAGATGGCAATCCCTTGTTTTTTCAAGTCAGGATGTTAGGAGAAACTTTTCAAATGGAAAGTGTAAAAAAAAAAAANTGCTCCCATCAGCAACCCACAGCCACATTCAACACTGTGGCCACCGGGAAGACTGCAGGACTATTATGATAGATGTCATTTGTAGAGACAGAAAATAAAATAAGTCAAAACCTGCCAGTATGTTGCAGGAAGGATAAATCCTATCAAACCACTCTAATGGTCTTTGACAGGATAAAAGGTCTAATGAACAAGCAGCCTCTCTAGAGACAGCCTGGAGCAGAGGAGTTCTGTGAAGTAAGATCACACAATTAGCAACATGCAAACAAGCAGGAAATTCCAATTACTCCACAGTGATGCCCGTGGCAGAAAAACAGCTGAACCAAAAAGTGCTGAACCTTTCATGTCCTGTATGATACTCTAAGGAGTGGCCTATGGAACAACAGCCTAGGTGTAAAAAAAAAAAAAGCAAAATGGCTACAACTGGCTGAAAATAATTATTAAAAAACAGCTATCAGTGGGCTTCTGGCAAACCGAGGAGGCGTTTCCAATGACATCCTTCAGGAGTCTATTTTACTCTGTATTTTAATTTAGATTTCTAGAAGCAGAACAGCAAATACGCTTACAGAAATGGCTAGATAACAAGGCAGCTGTGTGGAACTGCAAAAATCTGGTTAGACAGGCTCAGAATTTAAACTGGACAGACACTCTTGCACCAACAAGGTGCAATTAAAGACCAGTGCAAAGTAGGATTGCAGGAGAAAGAATCATAGAATGGTAGGGGTTGGAAGGGACCTCCAGAGATCATCTAGTCCAACCCCCCTGCTAAAGCAGGTTAGCCTAGAGCAGGTTGCACAGGAATGCATCCAGGCGGGTCTTGAATATCTCCAGAGAAGGAGACAACCTCCCTGGGCAGCCTGTTCCAGTGCTCTGTCACCCTCACAGTAAAGAAGTTCCTCCTCATGTTCAGGTGGAACTGCCTGTGTTCCAGTTTGTGCCCATTGCCCCTTGTCCTGTCGCTGGGCACCACTGAGAAGAGTCTGACCCCGTCCTCTTGACATCCACCCTTTAGATATTTGTGAGCATTGATCAGATCTCCTCTCAGCCTTCTCTTTTCCAGGCTGAACAGACCCAGCTCTCTCAGCCTTTCCTCATAAGAGAGATGCTCCACTCCCCTAATCAACTTCGTGGCCCTCCGCTGGACTCTCTCCAGTAGTTCCCTGTCTCTCTTGAACTGGGGAGCCCAGAACTGGACACAGTACTCCAGATGCGGCCTCACCAGGGCAGAGTACAGGGGGAGGATCACCTCCCTCGACCTGCTGGCCACACTCTTCTTAATGCACCCCAGGATGCCATTGGCCTTCCTGGCCGCAAGGGCACACTGCTGGCTCATGGTGAGGCTGTCGTCCACCAGCACTCCCAGGTCCTTCTCTGCAGAGCTGCTCTCCAGCAAGTCAACCCCCAGCAATAAAGTAAACCTCCAGAAATAAAGTAAGTATGTGAGAAAAGGATCAAGACAAGGAGTTGAGGATGATAGAGCAAATCACAAACATATAAATGTAAAAGTTATTTTTGCAAAACAAGTCAAATCTCATTTCCTGAGAAACTTTATTTAAAACACAAAATATAGTTATTCTGTTCTGTTGGTGTTAGCAAGGCCTCGGCTGGGCAATACTATTAAAATACTCGTTAGCACAGTTTTAAAAACATGCAGGCAAGTGGGACACAGTCCAGAGCAGGCCAAGAGTAGCAATTTTAGAAAAAAGGAGCTGAAAGGAGAGGCTGCATTTGTTTAGGGCAGAAAAGGACTAAGGAGATCACAGTCTCTCAGTGTGTAAAAAAAAAAAACGGGTGTGGGAGAGATGGCAATCCCTTGTTTTTTCAAGTCAGGATGTTAGGAGAAACTTTTCAAATGGAAAGTGTAAAAAAAAAAAAACGGGTGTGGGAAAGATGGCAATCCCTTGTTTTTTCAAGTCAGGATGTTAGAAGAAACTTTTCAAATGGAAAGCAGGGGAGCAGGCTAAATGCTGGATTCTCCTTTGTTGGAGAATTTAAAGCATGGGAAAACTTGCCAGGATGTTACAGCACCCTATCTTAGCACACAAAAATGGACATACAGGTGATATTCAGGGCTCCCTCACCCTGAATGAAGATGTTTCCGCAGGAATGACCTGCGCTCCCATTGGCTTTCACATTGCTGTTACAGTGTTTGTTCAATGAACAATCCAAGCTCTTCTGCATAAATGCCCTATTCTCCCCAAAACTTCACACACACATAATTTCTGTCATCTACAAAATACGCTACTAGCCCTTCTACGCCTTCTGCCAAATTACAGCTAGAGGTGTTGAATGCCCAGTTCTGGCTCTCCATGGAGTGCTGACAGAAACACTCTGTCACAGTGGCTCTCCTGGCAGTTACTTTCTTAGCCTGCCTTGGATGTGTTCAGAAAATACTCTACAGAGCTGCATAGAGAATTTCTGATTATTACAATGCTTACAGTATTAAATCAAAATATTTACAGCCCCCTAAACAAATTATTTCAATGCAGTTGCATTTATTAACTAAATCTATTATCTTAGCAAAAACCTCTAAATTAGGTTTGATGAGTTATTCTACTTAATAACTTGTCATCTAGTATTGTTGATATTCTTACCATTTAATTCTTTAGACACTTGATCCCGTATCCGCTTTTCCATCCCCCTGGCCTGGCAGACATTGGGCTACCCCGCCTACCAAGACTCAAGTCAGACTTTTTCCTTTACTGAGCACTGGTTAAACTTGGATGCTCATTAAACATCCCAGGAACTCCTTTAGCAACCAAGACAAACTGAAACAGGAAACGCTCCCCTCAACCAGCTCCTTAAAGACTTTTAAATGCAACTTAAATCTTTTCTGCTAACAGATGTTACTTTATACCTCCTGAGCTACTGACAAACTAGGAACTGGTTTATCACTCATACAGGGAGCTGTTTCTTTCTACGCACATAACTAGAAGTACTTTTTGAATATTTTTTCTTTTGATTTCAAATTTTTGCCCTCATTTCACCACAAACTAGGATATGCTTCGATACCACTCTCTTCCTTAACTATGAACTCATGGCTATTCAGACATCTAACACATTCTTCTCTAACTCGTATTTTCCATCAGTGCTTTTCCTCACCATTCAATTGCCTTCAGCTTTGGGAAAATAGTCTGAGGAACCAATACCTCAACTATTGTTGAGACTGTCCTCTGCCATGCCCCAAGGATAGGGTCAGCTCACAAGTACCATTTCTTATGCAAGGATCAGCACCCCCCCCCTTTGCAGTCACAGTGGGGTGCAAACCAGGGTTGTGTCGCGTGGGCCACAAAGTCTGCTGAAGTGAGAAAGATCTCTCTAAATTTTAAGATGCCATGAACTGAGTGCAAGGTGGTGAGCAGCGTCTGGGACACCTCGAGCCAACACCATGACCCAAGCAGAGCACAGCCATGCGGAGCACTGACCTGCTGGTCTCTTGGTCAGGTTGAGGCAGTCCGCGTGGTACACCTTGGGGCAGCCTGGCTTCTTACAAGAAACTAGCTGCCCTCCGTCCCCACAGCTGAAACACTCGTCCTCTCGCTCCTTCATCACCTCCGCCTGCGACCTGCGCTTCATCTGCGGCCGTCTCTTTAGCTTCTTGGACTTTTCCTCGGTGAGGCTGGGTTGGCTCTGCGGGTGAGACAACATCAGTTAATGCAGGTCTCTGCCCCTTCCACCTGCTCCCTTCCTGCCACAGTGGAGCTAACTGCAAACTCCACAAATAAAAATTTCCACTGCCAGCCATACTTGAAAGGTATGCAGCAACTCTACAGTGCTTGTTAATATTTGGCAATCAATTTACTACAGCAAATAGATCTCATTTTTTTGGAAAGTCTGGAAGCCCTGTGTGAAAGCCTGGTGGAACATGTGATATATACAGTTAGCAACAGCAGAACAAGAAGCCACGGGCTGCACGGCATTGCTGAGCTCATGCCACCTCTCAGAAACTCTTCAAATCCTCAATCACAGCATTCAGGTCTCCTTGCACCCAAGACTCATGAGGAGTCTCTCCCTTGCCTTCCTGCACTTTTTGATGTTCCTCAACCCTCCCAAATTTTCACTCTAAATTTATCTGTGATCAGTTTAGACCTATTTGTTCTTGCGTCAATGCTGCTCTTGTTGTGCAGTTTTTCTCTCTCCCTGAACTTCAGGGGAACCACTGGGACACACTCTCCTTTTTATAAACCAAACACTTTCACAGTCTGCACCCTCAATCTTCCTAATGGCTTTTCTCTGCCCCTATCGAGTTTATTTCTCACCAACACAAGTTACAGAATGGTACACGCTGCTTCAGATGACGCCTCGCAGGCCATGTACAATGACATGAATACTTCAGCAAAAGAATGGGAAATCCCTCCCAAAGCACCGCCCGCACTTCCCTTTTTCACCGCAGCAGCTCAGTCCTGCGGCAGCTGAACTGCACAACGGCTCCTTCTCCACCATGACTGCTCACCAATGTCCTTCTCGCCGCAGATTTGTTTCTGCTATTACCCTCCAGGTATGTACCCTGGCATACTGAATGACAGAACTCCAGCCCCTTCCCTCAGTAACTCCTTTGCGATTGCCCCATCCTCTCCTTCTCGCCCACAGATGACACCTTTGTGCCATCAGTACAGTGAAATTACCACACTTCCAACAGCTGTGTTACAGGCAGTAAGGAAATAAGCACAACTGGTCCCAAGATGGGCATCTAAATGGCCTAAGTGCTCCCTTCTCTGGCCTAAGGCTTCCTCCAACGCTGCACACCCTTCAGGCTAAGTCCTCCGACCACTCCTAAACCCCTAGCACGGATCCTCCCCAGGCTAAGCCTACCATTGTACCACTCAACTCCACAAAGATAATGCTTCCTGTCCCCAGTCAGTGATCTTATCAAAGCGCTATCAGTTTATCTAAACAGACATGAGCTAAATTTTATTCCATTTCCCACACATCTTTGTGTCCAAAAATGCATTCTCCATGCAGAAGATCTGTGTGCCGAGACGATTTTTGCATCCTTTATTCTGCATAAAGATTGGGCACTATTTTCATCACTCTCCTATCAAGATTTAAAAAAACCACCAAAACATTTTAAAACCTTTGTCTCCAGACCTACAATTCCAGACCTCAGCAGCGGTGGCTCTCCAGCTGTCCTGCCACCAAGGAGTCACATTTCAAGATTGTTTCCTTCCCCTTCACATGTGGATATTTCTGTTTCCATACCATCATCCCCATTGACAATGGGGACAAGTCAGGCCTTTCTTATCACTGAAAATGCAGGCAGTGAAATCACTCCACCTAAACTATTCCACCTATTCTCAGAGCCTAGTACCTCTGCCATCTAATTACAAAGAGAACAAGAAAAACCTTTCACAGCTAATTTGAATGACTAAGCAAGGTCTAACAGCTGAACTAAACGATTCCCACTTGCTCACTGCAGTACAATAGACTCCCAAGCATTCTTCCACACTCTCAGTTAGAAAGGTCACTTTAACTGTGAACGTGAGTATAATCAGAGTTTTGTCTTGCCATATCTTCAGCAAGCTTAAAATGCATCTATTGTGGGACCTATTTGAAAAAGAAACCAAAACCAAATTACAGTTTTCTCGGGTGTTGTTTCCTAGCCCATCTCATCAAGATGGAATGAGTCGCCTCAGGCATCACAATGGAACATTAATGCCCAGTAAAGGGCACCTTTCTCTGATTTCCATCATGCAACCTGCAACTTCAGGGCAAAAATGACAGTGAAGCCATGTATAACACAGAAGCAGCACAAAATCAATTGAACTTTAAATCGCAACACGAAAAAGAACTAAGTACACCAGAAGGGTAATTCACCTCATCTGTCAGCTTCTGAAGACATCAATTTTTTTTTATCGCAAGTTAATTTTTCTGCAGAACTAGGCTCTCTGGAGAATTCACAAAACCTCCTGTATATGTTGATGAGGCTTAACAACTGTGCTGCTGGAGCTTTTAACCCTTAACTGTGGGTAAGCAAGCCGCCAGTATCAACATGCCAGAGCACAGGGATTATAGACCGATTTGGCGAAGCTCTTGAAACAAACCAACAGCTGAGACATAGATTTAGTTAGTGACAGCTGGGAACTCGGCCAACTGCTCCTGTTATTTCCTTTTCTCAGTGAGAACCAGCTCACACAAGGAGGTAATTGAAATCAATTCCTGTTACTGCAACATTAGTTACAAAATGAAGTCATCAAAAGTCGGACAGTTCTAAAAGCTAGTGATTTTTTTACTACAGGTATGGCAAATTTCTTACTCCTGTCTGATGTTGCTTCAGTTGCTTAACTAAAAGAAGGAAAAAACCAGGAACTTTCTTATTGCAGCAAAGACAGTGATGTAGAAGCCTTCTGGCTCTGAAGCAACTCCATTCTGAAGGAATGCACGTTTGCTGCCCAGCCTTCCATGTGCACTCCCAATTTACTCAGACCTTTACTTTGGGAAACAGGCTGAGCTGTGGTTTCTTGGTTATCGGACGGAAGTCTTTCCAATGTCCTTTGCTCCTCTAGTGCAATGGAAATTGCCGCGACAATAAGCAGAAAATTCTGGAAAAAATCCTTCATTTACTCTTCTGGTGTAAAATACAGTTTCCTGTCTTTATTTATAGCCACTCTAATAATTGAGGTCTAAGATCTGCTCTCTCAGAATGATAACTTGAATATTCAACTAATTTCAAGCAACGTTCTCACGGCCACACCAACACCAGATTAACCCTTCCTGAAATCTCTGCAAGAAACGATACACATCTATGCAAAGAGGTGATTTGGAAGAACAAAAGCTTAAAGGAGGCACTGTACCTTTGGCCGTACTCCTAGGAAGCCACTGCAGTTTGGGGCACCACATTTACAAACGGTCTTTCCATTTCCCAAACACTCCAGATTGTAGTTGAAAGTCAGCTCAGTCCCTGGCACAAAAGCAGATGAAAACCAAGCAAGTTGTAACAAACTATGGGGCAGGAAGTCTTACTGCTGAAGGAAAAGCACTTTTGAAATATGATGACACAAATGACTGTCACAGCTACACAAGGATACCAACTATTAATCTCCCCGTAGACCTGTGTGGATTCAAAATTCAGTGCAACCCCACACTCCTACCACTCACTACAGCCAAAAATGGCATTCAAGCCCACACTGTGGCATGCTTAGTTCCATTTCTTGGCCCTGTAAATTAGAATTATGAACCTCCATTTATACCATGGATGTACATGTTTCATTATGCAGTGCTGCTGTTAAGTCTCATGAACGCCTATGTGAAAACAAAAATTAAGTATCTTCCCAGGGAGCTAAAACTGCTTCCCTTTCCTTAGAGAAACATTCCCATGGTTTTAACTGCAGGTACTAACAGAGTGGGGTTCCTTACCAGCTTTGATATTTACAATTGCGAAGAGCCCGACCCGAGTATCGCCATTCACACACCATTTCTGAGTCTCACAGTTTGGCTGGCAGCAATGGTTCATGAATCGAGCGTAATTGCCCTTTGGCCCAGCATCAATGATTCGATCCTGGAAATGGAAGAATAAAAAAAAACAAACCAGAAAAACACATTTAATAAACTGCCATTTCCTGCTCAAGCCATCACAGCATAGGTTCCAGTATACCAGGGAAAGCATTAATCAGTAGTGAAAAGTATTGACAACAGAGGAATCTGGAGACGCTTGCAAAGCACCTGAGTTTGTACGTGTGTTTTAACAAAGTGTACAGAAAGGTGTCACCTGGAGAATCGACGGACACCCAACCAGTTTCCACACATTGATGTCTCAGGTTGCGGCCGGCAGATCATACAATCTCCTGTGCAACATCACCTTCCTCCTTCCTCTTCAAAGACATACGGGCTCCTGAACAGCCAGGAAAGTGCTATTGCTGCTTTCTGGGAAGTTAGATCTCCTTGCAGCATCAGAACTGGATAAACACTACACCAGCACACTTCCAAGGCAGCACTTGTGGTTCTTGACCCTGACTTCTGCCTAAAAGCAAAATATCATTTCCCCTTTTTTCTGTGACAATGTATAGAAGGAAATGAGGAACAGTATGTAAACGTATGAGGTACACTTCTGTACAGCACACTACTGATTGTTAGACTGCATTGGAGAGGGCAGCTGCAACTGAGATTTGGTTTTGTAGTAACGAGGGAGATATTAACACTTGGTTTTGCCCTTGCTTGCACCCATTAGCCAGACAAGGAGAACAAGATACAGTCAGTGTGAATATCCAACACGAAGAGGGGAAAGTCAGAAAGCAGTCACATTGTTATCCCCTCCCACACATGACAACTTCCCATGCCTGCTTTCACGGTTTCCTTCTGATCTTTCCAAGGCTCAGTGATGAAGTCTGGAAAGCACCTGACAAAACTACTTACCTCTGAAAGCCAGGAGCACAAGAACAACCTGGCCCCACCAGGACCCTCTGAGCAATCTGCGGATTAACAAACGCCACCCCTCTACTTAAATCTGCAGGACCTGGGATCTGAACTTAAATGAAGGTCTCACTGTGCCTGATACTCGTACACCTGAGGGCCGATGCCTTCCCTGGCACACACCAGCCCAGTTCTGGACTCTCCAGGGTTCAGCTGCTGGGAAGGATCCCGAGGTTACCAAGTTTGCTCTGTTATGGTGAAGCAGGATCTATGATCCTCAGACAGTTGTGCTCAACCGCCTCCCTCTTACGCATAAACTCCAAAGAAGTCAGTTCAGACTTTCCTCCTAATCCCAATATCCAACCTGAAGCTTCTCTACTGCATGCTAAGTCCATTGTTTTAGTCTTCAGCAGAAATGTAGACCAGCTCATCATCAACTCAGCACCATTTTACTTGCTGGAGAAGACCGCTATCATACCTTCCTTGCAATTATTTTACTTCTGTCTAAGATCCTAGCAAGAGAAATTCCTTGCACGTACCTTATCCAGTGTCAACATGTAGAAATTGGTGATGTCATGCTCCTGAGCATAGCGGATTCGGGCTCGGCACTCTTCTTCATCAATCAGCTCCCCAACATACTCATTAACAAACTCACCCTGCCAGAGAGAAAACAACGAGCTGATGAGAAAAACTCCTTCCAGGATAGAGGGACATCCACCTTTGTGCTAAAACTTAGTCCCCGCTCCCTTTGTGGAAACCTTTTCCTAAATATCTTCCTCTGTGCTTTGCAGCCAGTTTGACCTATAATCTTCACTAAGAGCTCTGAATCATATATGCGTTTCACACACTCAAGAAATAACTTGAAATTAATTAAAGCAAAAGCGGCCATCAAGATTATTCTTTTCGCTATGGAAAGAATTAATGTTCACGGACAACATAAAAGTAAAGCACAAGAACAGCTCTTTGCTGCAAAGCTCAAAGCACTGCATAACTGAGTTCCAGACAGAAACAATATCCCTTTGGGGACCAACCACACTGAGTGCCACGGTGCACCTAGGGCACCTGCTCCAGCAGTGAATCCATGGAGCTTCCCTGCAGTGAAGTACTGCAGAGACCCTCAAAGGGAGCCCCCAGCTCCGCTCCACTGGGGCTAATAGGTGCCTCCACTAAATAACTGAGTTTTGCTGTTTCCAGACTGTCTGCTGAAAGTGGAACATACAAGGCACATGGAATCGCAGAGATCCTTTAACCTGTACCACAGGAGGCAGCAAAGCCTGACCAGGACAGATGCACATCTTTCCTCCTGCTATCAAGCCCTCCCCCACAGCATGTTGTCCCTACTCCTCTTCCAGAAATTCTTCTGCTATACTAACTGTCCTCTGTTTCACTTCACCCTTTTTTAGCTTTGGGGTTCTGCTTGCTTTAACACTCTTCCTTCCTCATTCAGCACAGACGTGTGTCCACAGAACCACTATTCTTTGCATTTAAAAAAATATATGCAAGTGTTTTAGCTGGAGATACCAGTTTCAGCAGTAACAGTCATCTCCAATACATTACTCTCTCACAAGAGCCAAGCCCTGGTTTCAGTTTCTGATATAATTTCCTCATGCTGGAAAAGCCTGGCTATTCAAGAATGGGGTGAAGATATAATCGCTGTTCCCCACCTGGAAATCCTGAGTGCTATCTTCAGGCCAGTGTCCTGGTGTACTCATAAAGCTCGTTGTCCATACAAGCAGACAGACTGAGTGTTCATCTTTCTTACCTTGTGGGACATTAACTTGCCAACCATTTTCTCGTTTAGCTGAGCGAAAACATTCTTGTCAGGACTGCAAAAGTTAAATTCATCCACTTCTTTCCTAAATGGCATTCTATGACAAGAAGTCTTCTTCAAATTACGGAAGACAGTAATTTTTCAAATCTATTGAAACCAACACTGAGCAAGAGAGAAGTGGCAAGAAAAAATTACATGCAGAAACAAGAGCACGCACCTTTCTGATGTCTGTTTTGGCTTGCAAGCCCCAGCCTCGTGCCAGTGTGCGGAAAATTTGTACCTCAGGATACTGCCGCTTGGAGAAGCACTGGTTTTGGCAGCGCTCCCCAGCAGGGCAGACCATGGGGTGGCATTCATAGAGCAACATGCGATTGATACATTCAGAGTCCAGGCCGCATGGGTTTTCATCCGTTGGTTTGCAATTGCAACGTGGTATCTCAGACAGGTCTGCGGTGAAGATCTGCACCTTACCCACTGGCCGGTTCACCTTGAATTGCACATGAAGGATGTTAGCTACTTAAGAACAAAAGGTCATGATGACAGTCTCTTCTATACTCAACCCTTGCCTACGAGCTGACAGGCTGCAGTGCAAGTTAGTTACACTGAGGGGCAGGACACAAGTACAGGTACATACATACTTCTGGGCACACTATCTCGAGAGGTATATGGTCAGAGGAAAGAGGTAAGGAGGATGAAGGTCTCCCGTTAGCATCACCTGGTGCAGCGTGGATTCTGTGACCCTGGAGAGGGGAGAGGCTGCCAAACGTCCCCCTCCCATCACCACTGTGCCTACATCCCAGCTCAGGTGGCCCAACACTCTAGCTGGGTGCACACCATACCTGTGACTGACACCAAACCATTTTCTGTGTGAAACAGCACCTTCTCCAGTCTCTGAGTGTCAGGTCCTTTTCCTTAGCTTTTCCTTACAGCCCTGGTTTTTGAATCTGTTACCTTCCAGCTGTTTTGTGCTCTCAGCTGTCACGACGGGCTGGCATGTCCGTGACAGAGCACAGAGGGTCTACCTACGCACCAGGCCACAAGCAGTTAGCTCCCTACCCAGCCATCTGGCAGACGTAAATGAAAGAAAAACCAGAAAAGGCTGGGGTTGGAAGGCCCAAAGAGGAGCTCAGAGTTAGGCCAAGAAGCTCTCTAAAAACCGCTCCAGAACGAAGCAGAGCACAGCACCAGATGGAGAAGCGACTGGCGTGTCTGTGGCCGAGCAGGGTCCTTTGGTTTTGGTTAAAGGCAGCGAACACTGAAAGGCAGGCAACAGAGAGTCAGGACTTTGGAGAGAGACACTGAAGAAAAGCTCCTTGCTGTTCTTTGCATGGGTGAGCAATACCATCGGCTCCCTTTCCTCTCCCAGAACACAGAAGGACGGATCATTTAGCAAAACTATTCCAGCCCCCACATCATTTATCTAGTCCCACCCACAGAGCAAAGTTTGCACACTGGCAGCTTGCCTGAGGCTGGCCTAGCCCTGATCCTCCTCCTTTGTTTGAAAGCAAACCCTGCAAAAACCCCCCATTAATCTCTTCAGCACAGTCTCCCCTTTCTCCTAGCACTGCCTCCCACCTCCGACCTTCTCCTCCACTGCTTCCCATCTCTTACTCAGCCTGTTAGCTCATCACCTTGTTAACAGCAGTGAGACTCACAGCATTAGGTCTGTCCCCCACCGGGCAGACAGAGGTGCCCTTGCTGGCTCTAGCACTACCACTGCAAGTGACCATGGTCTCTGAGCATGCACACATGCCCAGCAGGCCTGCCCTACACTCTGAGGCACTGCTGGGACAAAACTAGCTCCAAAGCAGGGCAATGCTTGGACTAGCCACAACCCTGATGTGATGAAGGATCCCAACTGTACTTTGCAGCAGCCTCTCACGTTGGTGCTCCTTGGGCTGGACCCCGAGGTGCTGATCTCCTTTGAAGGCCAGGATGGGTGTGGACACAAGCAGCTTTAGCCATTCCACCCTGAAGCCTTCTCCAGTTCACTGTATGCTCCTGCAAACTGCTTTGCTTTCAGAGACACACAGCTTGCACTCAGATTTCAGAAGAGCTGCTATGGCTAACAACTGCTATTATTTTATTAAAAGAGTATCTCAAAGGCTCCAGACTGCTTCCAAAGCTCCTTCATGTTGTGGCCAGAGACAGGCTTAAAAATCCCTGTAATGAGAAATGGTATTTCCTTCACTGAAGGTGCCTAGCCCATACTGCTGCCACAGCACTCCGTTGTGCTCTTTACACTGCACAGTAACTCATGCAGGATATACTTGCCTGCCTAGAAATCCCAGCTAGAAACAAGAAGTGTGAGCAATCAGTTAAGCTTTCATAGTTTGCCACAGAAAAAAGGGAAGGAGCAGGCAGAGGCAATCAAATAAGAACCAACTCCCTGAGTCATTTGGTTTCTGATCAGTCTGGACCCACATCTCAAGCACATGCACCCACATCCTGTAGGACTTCTACTGCTGCTCTAACTCTAGCTCAAAATACAGCCCTACACACAAAGAATTCCCCAAAACTCAGCAAAAGGCCTGATATTCCAGCACATACATCTGCTTTAGTATTTCTGTTCAGTCACCGACTGATACACAAAGAGACAAAACAAGATACTGTGGGTTACCATCCTCCCCACAGCTCTGCTCCACTGTACCCTGACCATCTCCTATCCCACACCACCTGGGATGCCCACTTTGCCATCAGCAGCACACAGTACTTGCACATATTGCGTATTACCAGCACCCTCCCCGGAGTTCCCAAAGTAGAGAGACACTTCCTTCAGACCACACAACAGACATGCAGCAGCACAGAGATGTCCAGATCTGTTCCAGTAAATCAGAGTACCTCTGTTACTGGTGTTCAGCTTCTATACAGCTCTGCGCATACATGAATCCTTTCTGTGGAGGATGACTGGAGATGCCAAGAGGACTAAAGTAACCTCCAAATGCAGCCAGACACCCAAACAGTAGAAACATTTCTGTATACCTGTAAATCATCTGCACTGACAGCTCACGACTTCTCTTCCGTGCCTGTCCCTGCCACTTGCTCTCACCTTGATATGTTTGTAGGGGGGAGGTTTCTTGTCATTCTTCTTGTCTTCCTGAAGCTGTCTCAGTTCCTTCTGTGCCTTCAACTCTTCAAATCTTACCGCAGCTTCCTGAAGAGCTAAAGTGAGAGAACAGAGCATGTTACAAGGAACTCCGTCTGCTAAAACAGAGCAGGGGTGCCAGTGTCCACCCAGTGCTCACAGCTCCACAGGCAGACCTCCCTGGCCGCGTACTTCAGCAGCAGAGGTTCACCCGAGGAGGGTGAAGAAAAGGCCAATGCAGTAGGGCAGTCGCAGGAGTTACAACAAGGGACCTGTCTGTGGGTGACAAAGCATCCAAACTGTCAGCTAGCTTTGCCTGCTTTTGGGCAGAGGTGTCAGGCAGCTGCATTCACAACTCTGAAGTGCATTTTTATATACAGATAATGACTGTATTAGACACAGGGAAGCTAACAAAGCAGCAGCTCACTTGGATTTAGAGCAGCTATGTCAGAGCTGGAGAAGCATTCAAGACCTGCATGCTCTTCTCCCCCTCTGCAAGCCCTGACCAATGAACACTATGGATGCACTGGATGATACACAAGCAGCAGCTCTAAAAATATTTTTTTCTCTGTTAAAAGAATACCACTTCTCCAAATAGGAACAAAGAGAAACAGAACATGTACCTCTGGATGATGACAATTTACCTTTCTTGTATATGCCATCCACGCCCTTTCCCATCTTGTCTTTGCTGCTGACATCACCTTCCATGTAAGGGAATACACGGGCCTGATGAGTCCACAGGTAATCCTTGGAGCCGAAGAACAGCACAGGGAACTCACCGATGTCATGTTTCATTTTCTGGATGTTGACAGGAATTGTCCTAGGATGGCAAATCTCAGCTGGCCACCACCTGCAACACAGCGAAGGGCAGATGAAACCTCTGGCTTCCCCGTTTTCAATGACCTCAGAAGCATGTTACTGCATGGTGACATGGGGAAAAAGTGTATGAGGGCTACCAAGAAGCTACTGGAGGAGGAAAGCATGCATTTTACCAGCTGCTACATGCAGGCAAAAGAGTCAGAGGCTGCTGCACTGTACACTGCAGAGAGAAGCAGCTTCTCACCTCAGTCGCCATGAGCACTGCATGAAGAAGGGATGGGGACAAGTCTGTTCTACCTTTACCTACCTGTAGCGCCCAACTTTCACCCAGACTACTTCTTTGTAGTGTGGCTTTTTGCCTGCCTTGCAATCATTACAATACCAGCTTCCCTCTGGCATCTCAATGTTTAGACACTCACGGTGAAATGCAGCCGGGCATGACTCGCAGCACAAAAGGCTGCCCCCTGCAAAGAAAAGGAGGAGGATTTACCAGATTCAGTGTGCAGAAGCCCTGGACTCCACATGTCCAGACAGAAGCTGAGAAAACGGTATGATGCTCTTCTGCAAACCCTTTTCAACAGCTCGTGCTTCATCATGCCGTGCAAAGAACCCTTGTAAGGACCCAGAAAAAGTCCTAGCCTGAAGGTGGATTTAAATGAAGATGGATAGGCACTGTTCTCTGCAGCTGTCACTGGCCCACTCTGGACAGACAAAGCTTCTACCTGCTCTAATGACTTCTTGTCAGGGCCTTGCTCAGTGACAGGGGATTCAGCACAGACCATCTCACCTTCCGAGCAGACAAAGCACCAGCTGACGTTGACATGCTCATGGTTGCGGCAGCCCCTCCGTGCAGTGAAGTGATTGGGGCAGATGATGCTGTTGGAGGCAAGGACGACCGACCCAGCAGCAAGGCAGAAGTCGTTGGAGTGGTACGCAACTGGACACCGCACACAGCGCATCAGGCGACCTAGCATCAGAGCATGTTGGAAACACAGTGAACCTCTGAAGGAGGAAATTTTTTTAATTCCTCCCAGAACTAGTCTCTACTGATACCTAAGCTCAAAATAAGCAACCATAGGTGATCTTTGGAAACAGAAAGTGACCTTAAATTTTTACAGACCATTCATAACGTACTCACTAGATTCCTATCAAATTATTTAATGTAACAAAATACATACAAAATTACATGCATACGTGTACATAACATACAGAAGATTGTATTATTTAGAAGTGAAAAACCTCCTGCATGCTGTGCAGAAACAGTTCAAGAGTTCACACACTGGGACTGCTTCCTATCATACACAAGTAATTAGTAAATCAGCTCAGACAGTAATTACAGAGGGGGGTGTTCCAGCTGCTTAGCTGCATAAAATGAAACCAATCCATGTAGCTTCTGAAAACATCAGCACTTGCCTTTCCACTTTATCAGATTTTACCCTGAAATTCCAGAATGGAGAGTTCAGAATTGCCTACAGGCCTAATTTATCGAAGGTTTCTGAGGGCCTGTTTTCAGTTCCTCACAGGAGACTATGAACAGGGAGAAGGGGTGGGAGGAAAGAGGTAAGCCTGACCACCGAGAAGCAGCAGCCAAGGAACACAACGCAAACGTTCAGTGGGGAAGTGGTCAGTTGCAGGCTTTAGGCCTTCGTGTTGTCTTCTACACCAGATACCAATATGTGGTAAAAAAAAGACAACTTTAACACAGACCCTGAGAATAAAAAGAGAGTTGGTCTTACTGTCACTCATCTCAAGATACCTTTAAGAAAGGCAGCTTTAGAAGCAAATGTTCAAGGCAATCATATAAAAGTTTTGAGTTTAATCATGTGAGATTAAACACACTCAACGTACTGCTACAAACAGCTCAAACAAATGTTTGCCTGAGAAGCTTAGCCCGAGGGTGTCACGACTACGAGATGAGAGTTTGTGTTATTAAAAAAAAGGGAAATTGCACAATATCATAGTTTTTACTACGCTGCTCTCTATGCCATTGCCTTGTAGCCACTTCTGCTAAGTGGGCACCGTCTGCAGCACTGGCACAGTGAAAAGTACATAGGAGAAACATGAGAGTGTCTGTACAGCTCCAGAGGCTTATTCAAAAACCCAGAGAGGCATGTGGCATCGCTGGATGTGCACGCATCCAAGCATCTGGACAGACAAGAACACTTCAGCTGGCGTGCCTGACCATCAGGAGTGCCAACGAGCAGCAACCTCGCATACGGACACCATCCCTTCCACTGCCCCAAGAGAAGCTATTCCTCAGCAAACCCTACAGCAAGCACTGTGGCAAGGACAGAAAATCAACATAAAGAAATAGTGGACCAGGTAACTGCCAGTGGACATGAAACTAATAAAAAGCTTCTAACTGCATGCCCTTAGACCACCCTAGAAGATTTCAGTACCTTTAGATGCAGAGATGTTTGCCGGGTTAGCAGCATGACAAGTCATGCATATGTGCAGGGAGCATCGGAAGCCCTTGTTCTGCATGACTGTGGGCGGATACTTTTGTATGCATGCTTCATGGTAGTACTTCCCACAGAGGGGCAGCAAGCACCGTTTTACATCTTCCCCACAGCTCTTGCACACAAAGCAAGTATGGACCCCTGGAGAAAGAGCAAGAGACATAATACCAGTCATATAGAAGGGCTAAATGAAGACCCGACACTTCCACCAGGCTGCATATTAGCACAGCACAACTTCCCAACCTGCTGTACCTATCCCGAAGCACAGGTCTCCACAGCAGGCCGTTTTCACCAGCAGCTGCAATATAACTTTGGATTATTTTTTTTTTAAAGATATAACTGTAGTTATTTCAGGAGAGGGAAAAAATAAGAAAAGCAAAAATTGACAACCCTACTTAGAGATTTCCTCCTTTCCAGCCTGCTCCAGACTCTTCCTCCCTATCAGCCCTTTCTCCCTAGCCCCAAATAAGAAATTCCCTTTCTCTTTCCCACCAGATCCTGGACCTTCTCTTCTTCCCACCCCATATGCCTGAACCAACAGTTAAGACCAGTTAATTAGAAACTCATTATCAAACATAAAATCAATAATCAGAGGACCGAGAGCCAGTTAGCAGCCCTACTGCAGACACATCACTGCAGCAAAGGAAGCACCAGGTAAGCACGCAGCAAGTGCCCTGACCTGCACTCACAAAAGTTGCCGTACCTGTGGAACACTCGCTGCAGATGAATTTGCCCTTTGGCATCTCAGAGAGCCCAAGGCACTGCAGGTGGAAAGCACCACAGCACTGCGCCTCACACAGCAACAATTCCCCTGGCTTCTCACAGATCTGTGGGGACGGAAGCACAATGTCAGCTCTGAGCAATCTCCCTCCCCAACTCATCCCAGACAACAATCCACACACTGGCCAGGACTGCCAGTAGAGACCCCTGTGGAAAAACATGTTTTCTTTGTGTCAGTAAATTCAGATGTTTTTTGCATCTCCACTGCCACGTGCCATCCAGTTCCTACTACCACGCATTGGCTAAAATGAATCCTACATTGGTCACATCTCCCGAACGCCTGGGGACTTGAGCAGGAGAGGCAATCGCAGAGGAAAGGCTCAATTCAGAGTACAAAAAGCTGGTTAATTCTACAATAAGCACATTAAGGCTACCTGGGCATAGCTAGGGCACTAACGTGTGCCAGAACTTACATGAAAAAAGCTGCATATCAGTAAAGTTTCAAAGAGATCTCTTCAAATACGCTACCTGACACACGTTCTCCTTGAGAGCTGCTCCTCCTCCACGCTCCCCCTGCATCTTCTTGGACGAAGGCACTCCATGGTCATTCTCTGACCCCTCTTCATTACCCTCTTTGGGGCTTACAGCAGTCCCATGAACCGATGTCTCCCCCTTTAAAAAGAAATCCAGAATCAGGGCTGTCAGTAGTTCCCATCCTGACTCGGAAGTCACAAATTCATCCATTGAGCACATAACAGGTTTGGCAGTCAGTCTGTGTGGGCTACCCACCCTGGAGAGAACATCCCCCATAAAGCTCCACCAAAAGACTTACGACAAAGGAAAGGAAAAAGCACTCAGTTTACTAGAACATCAAAAAATACACACTCAACACGTTATTTTCCTGTGCATAACCCCTCTCTGAGGAGGGAAAGTCATGGCAGAGAAAGAAAGGTATTGCCTTGCATAGAAACAAATCAGTTAAGCTAGAATAGTCTCAAACATCCTGCATGATGTCTGCTGCGCTGGAAATGCAAATGAAAGAATTCTAATGATCTTTATTGCAGTTGTCACTCAGCAAACGAGCCAACTTCTCCCCACACTTGTCTCAGCTTGTGCTAACCCATGTGAGATACAGACACATAGGTACTTAAGGCCTCCATTAGTATGAACTAGCTGGCCACCCCCAATGCCAACAGTGCAGCTGGGCACTTACACCACCATCCTGCCTGGGGTGGCGAGACTTTCATAAGCATCTATCCTGGATGAGTACCACAACACAGATCGTGACGTCTTATGGTGACCATAACATTTACCAGTGAAAGGGCATCCCGCAGAGCAAGATGGGTTTCAAATGATAAAGGCCCAATCACACCCTCACAGGCCAAGTCAGGAATCCTAACAAAAGGCTTCCCAAGGTGGCAGGATACCTTCCAATGTGTCCATAGGACCGGCCCAGACACTGTTAGATAGGAGAGCAGCACGTATCCTACGGATACAAGCACAAGATACTGCTGTCCTGGAGCTGCACGTGGCAGCACTGCCTTTACTTTTGCCAGGACAGGCAACTAAGAGCTAGGAAACGTCATCCTGCCAGCCTCCAGGCCTCTCGGGCACAGTCTAGGCAATGCTTCAGCAGTCTCATCAGCCCCAGCTGCCATTCCAGAGTGGGTACATCATAAGGGCCATTAACACTGCACCAAAGTGATGCCTTAAGGAACCAGCTGAGTGCTTTGAACAAGAACATTTGAAGGACTCAGCCATTTTTAAATATCCCAGTTCACTGCAGTTAGCTGAATGACCTCAGCACGCAGCTGCCAGTTCCTCCTTGGGTCAGCAAGCCATACCCAGCGTATGCCCAGACACAAACTGTATACCTGAAAGACCTTGTGAGGAATTCTCGCACTGCTGAACAATTACTCTCACACCTTCAAGTCTGCTCGGTGCCAAGTCCAGCTACTGATCACGAGAGAGAGCTTTGCACCACTTTCTGTGCAGGAAAGTATCAGTCTGAGATGTGCTGCTCCTAAAGCTTGTAAGCTGAACTCAATGCCCTCTGAACACATCATTAGTCTGGGCAAAACAAGGACATAAAGATCCCCCAAAGTTTAAGTTGGAAGAACCTGGAGCTGGCATTCTGGTCAGATAAGGAAGCTTCCTTTCCCTGGGGTTCTGGAGGGGTTTTTTTGGTTGGGTTTTTTTTTTTTTTTCATTCTTTGAATGTAGCAGTACGCTTTTATTTAGGGACATTTTAAAGTCACATGAGTTCTGTCAAGCAATGATGCCCAGGTGCACTGACAGTATATTAAAACACACAATACAAAAAAGAATGGTATAAATTTCCTTTATTGAGCACAAAAAAACCAAAGTCCCAGCTTCAAACTACTGCCAGTCCAACATACCATACAGCATATAACCTTCCAAACTATCATCACACTCTCGCTGGAAGGCTAGCAGCGATGCAGCCTGCAGGAATACTGACAAGGAGCATGTAAGCTGCTGCCACCCTACCGCACAGCCCTGGCAGATGGAAGGGAAAGATCTCTACGGCATCGGTAAAAAGACCATCTAAGAACGCAACGGCCACCTTTGCCTCTATGTGCAATAGCATCTTCTCAACCTAAGTGCTATGATACTTCTGCTCTAACAGGAAGTATGTAGTCTGCTGCAAGGCAGCCCTCTGGCCCATAAACACTCGCTTTGACTCATGGAATGCTTCAGGAGCAGCACCGGCAACCAGTGCTCCAAGGACTGAGTAAAGCTCAGGTCCTTCTATTCCTATGTAGGTGCTCCCTCTTCTGCTCAGCTCAGCAGTGACCTCAGGGTTGCAGGGGTCACTGTAACGAAGAACAAGAGCAGAGTTAATCAGCTACTGGTATGGGCAAACAATATCAGCTCCAGCTTCTGCTTAAGCTGGGGCCCCAGTGTTACAGACACCAAGCAAGCTCAGCCCCTCTTGTGGTCACCGAGGTCCCTGTCAGGAGGAGCAGGGTGCTGGTAAATAAGCACCATCCGTCCTGTGGTCAGCAGCATTAGCTTCCTGCTGTAGCTAAGGTTTCAAGAAAGTGTTTTGGAAGAGGAGGGGAAAATACTCAGATCGGCTACAGACAGAGGTACAAGGGATTTGGAACTGGTTTGTCTTTCCATCATTCTGCCCGCTTCCTACTGCTAGGACTCCTTGTTTCGAACCTTGATGGCCATGTTCCACATGTTAATGGGATGGGAGACTAAAATGCACCTAGGAGTCAAATAACATTAACCAGCAACTCCTTCTGCAGATCTGAAAGCATCTGCTAGTAGCAATGCTACCTTAACAACTGGGACCACACTGCCCAGGGTTGCACAGCATGCTGTAGCTCTGCTCTTTCAGCCTAAACTCATCCTATTTGGTTCCGCAAAGAGCTGGCCAATCTTCACGTTTCACATGCCAGGATCTTAGCCTTGTTTTAATCAACGCTCCCAGAACCAGGTAGGAAAGGAAATGTCAGAGCTAGGCAGGATGGGCAAGGCCAGATACTTGTGCTTTGTGAAGAGGGAGAAGGGGATCACCATTCAAGGCCATCACTCAAAAGAACCTGTCACAGTTTCCCCTCCTTCCCCTACCCAGCATGAGCACTGCAAAACTACATACCTCCTACAGAGGGCAGGTCTCTCATCCTGGGTCTTCTTCCAGAGCTATCTCTGCTGCTGTGTCTGGCACATCCTCAAAAGCCTGGCCTGTTCTTTGGCACAGCCTGACCTTCGCTCACAACCTTGACAATCATTTCAACAGCATTTTCCATCCCCTTCTCTCAGTCTCTTGCTGCCCTGATGTTGTGAACTTGCACTCCTGGCTCCAAAGATAGGCAAGGACAGAGAAAGCTGCTTAGTTCAGCCCAGGCAGACAAGCTTTCCTCTGCCCTCTTTTCCTCTTAAAGCCGCTGGATCCAAAGCTTCACTGCACTGTATCATCAGACCATCTATTTCTTCTAGCACCATTCCGCAGAAAGTGAGGTTCCTTGCCTGGTGTGTGGAAAGTCACTTAGGGACCAGTATGGTCCGAATTCCACATGAAAGCACAATTCCATTTCCACAGCACCCCAATACTCACCAGTATCCATGCACTCATCTAAGCCAAGGGCTGAACACTCTCACCACAATGGCTCAAGAGACACAATCACATGGAAACAGATGCTGGCAAAAGGTGCCAAGCACTGCCTTTATTGGAGGGGGGGGCATGGTTTACCATACCTAACTTCAGGTATTTAACAGATGCCCAAGGCTGGAGGCAGTTAAGACTCCCTGGGCTTCCTGTGCAGTGACTGGTAGGCACAGGATTCAGAGCCACAGCCTAGCTGCTTCGCTGCTCTGAATTACCCCCTCTTTTCTTCTGTATAAAAGATTCACAGAGAATTTGCTGGCTTAGCTGAGCTAGTCTCTTAGTGGGTACCTAACAGCAGACAGTGTTAACTGCCCCCCAGCACGGCAAAGATATTTGTACAGGCTTCTTTGAAACATGATTCCATACGAGCACACTTGAGAGAGAGCACCAACACCAGTACAGGAAGGTTTGCATGGCCCAGGTGTATTACCCCACTTTATCACTCCCACCAGAAATGCCCTTTTCAAAAAGCAGTAGCAGCAGAGTGGCTGGCACTGCTCAAATAAGTGAAGTGAGGTTTGTGCTCTGCTGCAGCTATGTAACAAGAACAAATATAACAATATATGTCTATAATTGGCTCCTGAAATACATACTGACTGTCCTGACAGAACAGCCTGCTGCTGAACCTGGGCCACTGGAAGCGAGAGGCGATGGTGAGAGGCCAAGAGGTGTTCTGCCTCACCCAGGAAGTCTTGCTTCCCCTACACTTGGTGATACCTGGCTCATTCCTAAAAGGCAAAATGTACTTGTCAGAGATATTTGTACCCTGGCTCTGCTGGGATGCAGTAGAAGGGAGTTGCCCCAATTATTTCTGCTGGATGACAGAATGTAATCAGGCTCCTGTGAGCAGTCAGTCAGTCCCCCCTAACCCCTCCGACGTGGTTCTTAGCTCACCCTGGCATGCAGGGGCAAGCAGAAGAAGGGGTTGAAGTCCACAGTCTAGTGCTTGTGCTTCTTACTAGTGTGTAAAACAGCAAGATTACCATCACCACCAGAAGAGACCTTTTACAGCAGTTAGACTTTCTGAGGTGCAAAGAAAGATCCCAGGCAAAACCTGGTTTCATCAGATCAGAACATCCTCTCTCCTGGAGAATTAGCTGAGTAGCAGCTTACAAACTGAGCCCAAGTTAAGCAGCCATCACAAAATAGCTGCTAAACCAAGGTGAAACCTTCAGCTTCAACTCCAGCTCATGCAACTGCATCAGTGGGACAAATTCCCAACTGATATACCAGCCAGCCAAAGACGACCTGGCCTAGGCTCTGCACAGTGCACTGGGAAGTAGTAAACAGGTTACAGGGATGACAGCATGTAAGATGACCCAACAGTACCTCAGAGTGTGGGGTCTCCCCCAGCCCCATCTCATTTCTCTCCTTCTTGGAATGCATTGCAGCAGAGGGATGGCGCTGTCTCTTCCGCTTCCGCTGCTTCTCCAAGAGCTTTTCAGAAGCTGGGATGCAACAGAAAGAGCACTCAAGAAAAATACAGAAATAATTCCCTTGCTACAGATGCCATCAGCAAGTTCTACAGCCTTTCTGAGAGCTTTAGGCTGGGTCTTTGAAGGCATAA
Source organism: Steatornis caripensis (assembly GCA_013398225.1). Taxonomy (NCBI): domain Eukaryota; kingdom Metazoa; phylum Chordata; class Aves; order Caprimulgiformes; family Steatornithidae; genus Steatornis; species Steatornis caripensis. The sequence goes on from VZSC01007355.1 coordinate 62,082, forward strand.
TGGCCAGGGCAATACCAGCCTCCAGGCAGTCTGCCCTTTGTCCTGGAACCATCAGATGATCACCGATTCATACTGGTTTAAGCTTCTTTTGCTAAGCTGCTGAACAGTATCACTGACTTTCCGAGATAGTCCCCCAGCAGAAAAGAAGAAATGCTACTAACACAAAGCTCACGTTGCTAATCAAATGCTGGTAACTACCCTCCTCCCACCACATGGCAACAAAAACTTCCTCGTGTTGATGCAAAGGCAGACAGGGAGGGAACACGATGCAACTGCACAACTGCCCATGCGACAGAGCAACCACAGTTGAGCCTGGTCACAGCATGCCATCAGGCAAAAGACAGGGCATTGGTACAGGACCTGTGCCAACGAGTTTCCTTCAAGCACCCAGACTACAAATGAGAACTGAACATCATCTTGCAGAAATACAAACCCACCATCTCCACTTGCCATGGGGAAATCAAAGACATAACAGTACCTTTAATAAATGAACAATCTCAGTACCCATTTCATCTGCCACTGCCTCAGCTGAGGCAAGCACCCTCAGAGCTCAGGACACGTAAGCTCTTACACACACAAAGCCACAGGCACTGACCCAAATGTCACCAACAGCTACCCCACAGCCCTGCCTTCACTTACCTTCACCCAAGTCCGAGAAGTGGGCTGGTGAGTAGAGCTCAGAGCTGTCGCTCTCCGAAGGGCCAGTGCCCTACAAATACACAGAGTCAAGTCACCAGATGCAAATCAAGAGATCCACATTCCTCAGCCACACAGTGCCTTTACAAATGACTGCAACACGTAACTTGGAGTTCAGATCATGAATCTGTCAGCGATTAGAGACTTTACAAGAAAACATTTGTTTTGTGCGTGTGACACATCCCACATGGAAAAGTCAGTCTCAGGGTAGGGAGGAGTGTTGAGTCTGCTCTGTCTTGTGCTCACCAGTCTCACCTGCTGTTTCCTGAGCTATCCCAAAAAGGCTGCTAACACCCTGTAAACTGCTGGGAATAGAGACTCGCATCTGGCTTTACACTTACAGAGCTTAAGACTGAAATACACTGGCCTCTGCATTCCTGCAACCATGACAACTGTATTAAGATTGTGTCACACAGAGAAAAAGGAAAGGAGGAAAACTTTATTAATCAACCTTAGAAACAGTGACAACAAGTCTTGTGCAGGTACACCACCTGAAATAATTCTTTACAAGTTGCTTTTTTCCAAACCATGCCACTGAATACTGAGTATTTAGCAGAGGAGAGCAGCACTTTCTTTAAAAATCTGACCAAACACTCCATACTATATGTGATACAACTCAAGCCTCCATCCTGCTACAAGCTCTGCACTTACATACCATCCACCAGCCAACTTGGGAAGGTAAAGGAAAGACTGCCTGGAGGAAATCTGATGGAAAAGGACAAAGCCTCAGGTTCAAGCTGAAGCTATGCTGCAACATAACAGTGACAGAAAGCCTCTGTGCAGAACATTTCTGCTCGCACCTTCCCAGCCAGCATCCACATGACTCCTTTTCCATATGAATAATTGAAGAGGGGAGATTTTACAGCCAAAACTACCCAGTCCCCATTACGAGTGGGGAGGGGTGGGGAACACATCTGTATTCAGCTGCTTTCTTCACCGTAACACAGCAACCAGCATCTTTGGGAAGGGTGGACCTTTGCTCCTGGGCCACAGCCAACAAGAAACCGCAGCCCACTGCACTGTGTCTCATTCAGCATGGTCTGCTGTCTGGGCTCATTTTCCATCTGATTTCAAAAGAGCTAGAAGGAAAGTACCTTCTTTGAGGGAGTCCACTCCTTCTTTGGCATAAAGGCAGTGTCCAAATCATTGGATTCCAAGAGCTTTTTAGTCGGCTTCCTTTGACGCTTCCTTTCAAAGTTTCCTGCAATGAACACTAAGCAAATTAAGTATTAAGCTCATTAAGCAAATATCAGCAAACAGTTCAAAACAATCTGCTTCACTCTCTCTTGAGGATCATAAGCTCCTCGGGCAAAGAGATGCCAATTACCTGTTTCTGTACAACTTCCACAAAAATGGACCTCCATCTGCCATGACCTTCAGGCATACCTCAGTATGTAATATAAAAATCCACCCACAGAAAAGAGACTATGAAGTTAATTCCAGCAGGTAACACATCACAGCAGTGCAATTCAGATCATAATTTCCCAATCACTTCGATCTGGCATAAGCCAAGTCCTATCACTCCCAAACACAGCCGCGCTTCCACGCCCACACCACTCACACCAGTGTGAGTGCTGCGCATAGTAAACAGGCTAAAGGACATGCTCCTGGTTAAAACTACCTGGGAAAAGACATCCCAAACAAACTAGCTGTAACCTGCCGTCGTTTCCCGCTCAAGGTTTTTGCTGGCACTCAGGAGTAACAAGTCGGTGGACCTGGGCTCATCCACACTAATTGTGGCAACAGTATAAGCTTAGAATGACCTGAAAATTGTGATGCTATGAGTGCACTCCACAGAAACAGTCTGCTACCCACCCTACCCTGTTCATCTGCTTGCTTTATCAGCCTCGGCTGTGTCTTTTCTGTGATACACACCTCTGTGCACTGCTCATGCATCACATACCTAATGGAGGGACAACATGGCATCAGTCTCAAGGCAAGCCTCTGCCCACAGCTTGGGCTCTGCGTGTTTTAGCAAGAGGTGAGTTTTCTCAGGAGGGAGAAGAGCTATGCAACCTCTGCACACTGGAAGTTTTGCTTCCACTGCTGCACCCTGTACTGTTCTGCATTTCCAACCTCAGGCTCACATCCTCAGTTTTAACTCCTTTAATCCTCTCCAACTTTCAGTTTCCATTTGACACCTGCAAGCCCCCAAAGACAATCCCCCTGCCTCCAAACACACCAGGCTAACCGACCTCTCAGACCGTACCTCTCTGCATTTAATTTTTTTGACCATAGGCCCATTAGAACAGCAACAGCGTTCCCTTCAAGTTAGCACAGCCAGAACACCAGGGCTTTAACCCTGGACATATTTTCAGACATGACCGAAGAACGAACATACTGCAAAGCAGACCCTGATACTGACTCTGCTGGAAAGCGGAAAAGCCCATCAGACTGCACTAGCTTGTATACTGTGCCTTACCAAAAGCTAAGGCCCTGGCTCACTGCTACTACTACTCTGACAATTTCTACAGATGCTTTGAACCTCTAAGATAAATAGATTTTCCAGAGGGATTTCTGTGCTACAACTCCCTGAGCTGACTAGGAGAGCAAAAGGTCACCCCACAGGCTATGCAGATTAGACTGTGTGTCAACCTCAGCACAACAATATTCATCCAAAGGGTTTTAACAGCAGCAAGAGACCTTCAAGCTAAAGGAATGCCACTGTTTGCAAGCACACATGGCAAGGACTCAGAGAAGGAGTTGTGACTGTCTTCATTTGGATAAAGAAGTATTCTGCACCAGGCCCTAAGGAGGACCATCATACACTACAGAAAGCTAAAAGCGTAAGTGTGATGATCCAGCTCACCGGGTCACCCAATGCACCTCCCTCTTTCCCTTCCCAGCACCAGTAACAGTGACTGAATAAAGCAAATCAAAAACAAACTAACAGATAAACATCTACTAACCTTTTCACACTGACGGAAGCAACAATTTCCGCTGAGCTTGTGACACATTCACTTACAGGAGGAGAATCACACAACCTCTCACTTACCCGACTTCAGGAATCTCTCTTCTGCATCTGGAGAAGCAGAAACTTCAGAAACATCCGAGGAAGACAGCACCAGCTCTGGAAAATCTGAAGGTCCTTCTAGAAGTTGATCATTGGGATCAGTGGAATGGGATCCTAGTTCTGAGAAGGAGCACTCTGCTTCAAGGATGGGAGGGGACTCTTTGGTTGAAGATGGAGTTGAAACCAAAGGACTCGGCCCCCGCTGGGTATCTCTGTCAGGACTGCATTGTGCAGGAAGGCCCCCTTCAAATTCAGACCTCACCACAGAATTCACCTAGCATAGCAAAAGACTTTGGTGAAAACATTCATCCTCCATGGCACTGCACACAGCAAGAACGCATCAAAAGCACGCAGGCCAGAGCCCCAGAGTAATGACCATTAAGAGCACATTAGCTTTCACCTACCTTTTGCAATTGCTCCTGGCCCTTCTTTGATTTTTTCCTGGGTGCAAATAAGTGATCATATTCTTCTGCATATTCCAGAAGCCGTTTACTTGGCTTTCTAAGGCGTTTCCTCTCTGAATGTACTAAGAAAAAGGAAAGCAACTTCAAGACTGTTTCTGAGACAATCACAAGACAAAATTCTCCTCATGATCTGTAGGTAACAGTTGTTCCTGCCTTCTCTTCCAGAGGCTCCACATGGGAAGAGCCCTGATACTTGTTTCTCTTTGATACAGCCTTGTAATTTTTGAGCTTCCTATTTTCCACAATCCTGACATGGCAAGCGGGATTTTTAAGGACCATGGGGACTTCAAGCAGTTCAGATAAGAAATGAAAAAACATTAGACAGCCGACTGAGAGGCTCCTGAAATTTCACCCAACATCTCCCTAGACAAACTACATCTAAACTTCTTGCAGTACTTTTACCAAAACCTAAGACCATTAGCAACTCAGACCCATCATGCTACTTGTGCTGTTAACCCAAACTCCTTTGGTTTTAGTGCAGGGGCACAGGAAAACAGTTTCTTATAACATGGTTCAGTCACTAGTTTCACTACTAACACGTAAGCCTAACTCCTTCCCTTCCTCTCCTCCCTGGCATGTTTTTGTATATACTACAAGAGCCTTGTATTCCCCATCTGCTACGGCAAGCCTGTTTATTGCCTTTGCTTCCCAACAATAGACTCTACAATGAGATCAGGGAGGGAACAGTCCTCGCCAGCGACTGCAAGCTCTTAAGGGCTCATCTGTCTGTGTTAGCACAATGCTGCACCATCGCAAGGCGAACCTGGTAACGGGTATTTCCTCGATACAAACCTAACTACCCTCGATACCACCTCAACACCCCAATGCACAGCAAGCTCCAAAAAAAGAGCCCTGATGCTCTACGTCATCTCTACTCAGCAAGCTGTAAAGGCAAGATGATGCAAGTTTATGTCTTTTTTCTCACTTTCTGGAATACCTCTGACTTTCCCCCGTCTTTTCCCCTTTTTTTAGTTTTCAAAATTATTAGACGATATTGTCAAAAGATTTCTCCTAGTCACAAAAACTTTTGTGGTCTCCTGAAAGTTTTGGAACAAACACTAAATATAGTCTTTGCTTCTTCTCATGTGAGGTGGCTTTTTCTTCTTTAAAACAGAAACATTTTGTAACAAAGCATTGCAGGGCAAGACTTCAGAACAGGGATGTTGGACAAGATTGCTACACTTTAATGTGGCTTTGTGGTTAAACAAGCAAAAAAAGGTCAAACTTAGCCAAAAGAAAAGAATAACTTTCTCAAACACAGCTAATTTTCAGCCTCTACTAACGCTCTGCACAGGTGTCTGCGTGAAATACACATTTCAGCACATAACCAGATGCACCATGAGCATTCTCATGGGGCAACTATATAGAGCCCCAAAGCCACACAGCAGAGCACAGAGCACTGGGCCAGAAGGGCTGGCTTAACTGTATTTTTGTCCCAAAGCGAGTCCCGTACAAGAATTCCAAATGCAGTCTGACTGGCACTGGCAAATCACATACCTGACAAAACCATTATTTATAAAAATGTTTTACGTCAGCAAATTCCACCAGTCTTCACTTCTGCCTTACTTGCTCTAAATCGCACCACAGTACGCCAAATGCTGCCATTCAACTATGATGAAGATTTCATACAGTTTGAGCTAGTGGAAATTACACAGTTGTAACTGCAATCTCTTGTGATCTCTTACACTGATACAGACAAGGATTAGCCAGGTCTTCTCAAAGCACTGGCAAGCAGGAAGCTCCCTCTCTCCGGTTAGCTGCAGTTAGTCTAACTTCCAGCATCATTCTCTCTACTTTCTATGTAATTGGCCTTGCCTGATAAAACAGGAAGACTGGTTTCCACGAATGGGGCTTCCACAGCATTAGAGGTTAGCTCACTACCACAGCATGCTGGGGATGTTATAGCAGCCCTGACAGCTCCTTGCACACAGAGGCTCCAGTGTCTCCCCATAGCACACCTGTATAGATAAGCTTCCAGTGTGCTTCAAGGCTCATGTGCTATTTAGGGCAGAGGAATTAGATTACACTGCAGCTGCTGATCTGTCACTTTTGCAAGCAAACCCAGGCCCTCATTGTCGCTGCAGCCCTGTGCGTGACACCAGGGCAGCTCTGCGCTCCTCTCCCCCAATGCCACCTTGCCCAGGACCTGCTGCCGCCTTCTGCCACTTTTCTCCTAACATCACCACCTCTGAGCAGCTCTTCTCTAGCTCTCTCCGTAGACTTGCATCTTCACCTCACATAGCAACAGTACAGGGATGCTTCAACTGCAAAACCATCGAGAAGCCATGAGAACTCGGCTGCATCTTAGTGCAAACGAGGAACTCTCCCTCCGGCGAGCTGCAACACTCCTGCGGCAGAGCCTTGACAGCCCCAGAACAACGTGCATCCTCTCGCCTGCTCTGAGAAGACTGAAGTCCTCAAATACACGCAGCCATAGAAGCCAGTGAATTATTAAGCTTGTCATGATCTCAAACCAGAACTTTTACCCCATGTGTTACACCCTACCCTATGGGCTTGCTTTCTGTGCCTGCTGCGACTTGCCTTGGGCAGGTCCTATGACCACTAAGCCAGGAGCAGCCTTTTGCACACTGAAACAGAGGTGTGAGAAACCTTCAGTAACCACTATGCACCAAAATGTGCACTGAGGGAATATGTAAGTGACAAAATGCACACAAGGTTCAAAATTCTGTCAAGTTATATTAATTTATAATGCAAATAGATTAGACCAATTTAGTTTGGTGAAATCTATGCAAAAATTTCATTTTGTTGTTGTCATTAAGACTTGGTTCCCCAGATTCTTTGCAGAAGCCTAAGGATGGCATGTGCTGAATGTGGTTCTGCTGGACCTATCCCCTCGATGCATATCTTTTTTTTTTTTTCTTTCTGGCTTTAACTAAACGTCCCTATCTCTGTGGGAGAGGCAGGGCTGTCTGACCTTGCGGCTCTCAGAAGCCTTCTCCTTCCTAGGTCACTTCCCTTACCATGATGCTGCCTTACTTCTGTCTGCCATCTTCCAGACCCACCTCCATCCCAGCCTCCCTGGCAGCTTCCCCGTCACCACTCAGGCAGCCGCACCAGAGCCATACATTAGGAAATCTGTGGGGTTCCCCAATTTGTTATCAGCAGCTGATAAAATGCCACACTAAAATGCAAAAAAACCCCCAACACATTGTGTCGATTAAATCCTACAGAACAAACTAAAGACAGACTCTATGTCCAACAGCACTAGGGGGAAAAAAAAAAAGAGCCGTCACTGAGGCTCAGTTTCCCACAACTTTCCAGCACTGACCTGTCTGGCTAACACCAAGTGCATGACTCTAAGAAACACATTATGACGGTTTAAGTTTAAAAGAAAAAACAAAACCAAACCTCAAACTCAAAAGGATGCTTATTTTACCTTTCACTGTGGAGGAACTAATGATTTGTAACGTATTTAAACTTTCTGACCAAAAAGCTAAGCAAAATCCCATGATCGCTCTGCCTTTGTTCTCCATGCTTACAGAGAACCCAAACCCAAAGTATCACACTTCCTTCAGCTCAGATGAATACATCTCCATGTTGTCAAACACCCCCAAGTTCCATATCTTATGCTTTAAATGAAAAAGTATAAAACGTATACAAATACACACTCTGGCGCAAGTCCAGCTCCCTTACCTTGTGCAGAGAATTCAGACTGGGGAGCAAAGTTGCCAAGCTCTGTTTCTGAGTCCATCACACTGTTGTTTGGCTTACCACATACATTCAAACGTTTCTCAACTAAGTCTAAATGATTCTTATAGTCCTGATCTGTCAGGTCTCCCTCACGCACCTTTGGATGAGGGGAACGCCTACGTCCCAAGCACTCATTTCCCTTCAGTGAAAAGCCACGAGAATTCAGGCCAAAGGCACTCTCCAAGTTTCCTTGATCCCTAGATCTACTGATGTGCTTATTAGATCTAGCACTGCTTTGGTTAAAACGCTGCCATCGCTTTTTGGGTGCTACGTGATTTATATCATTAGACTCATCACCAAGAGAGCTCTCACTATTTGCCTCTGAATCCAAGTCTGGACTCTCCCCATTTTCAGCAGAAGTGCAGCTCTCAGTATTTCTACCAGCTTCAGGTCTCCTTCCAATACGATCTAAATTGTCATCAGATAAACAGGCAGAGTCTTCATCAGTTGAATGTTCTGTTAAATCAACAGACTCTTTCCTCTCAGTATCTTCTGCTTCATTACCTAGAGGCCTGGTAACCGAACCGTGAACACGGAATGCATGTTCTCCTGAATCTCTGGATAACCGACTTAGCAACTTACTTGGCCCTCCTGGTTTTAAGTCCTTTCTGTTTGAAACTGTTTTATCTCCAAGCTTTGATGACTGCTTAGATTTTGAACAGTTGCGTTTGGACATGCAATTTGTGCCGTTTGTCCCAGAAACAGCAGTACTTGCGGGCTCCCTTTTACTAGTACCAATCCCCGTCAACTTGGTTGGAGGATTGCGTGAAAATGAGGAGTTGCTTATAGCGGAGTTTGGATTTACTGTTTCCTGGACACAATCTCCATTTTTTTCTATTTTATATGGGGGACCTACAATAGACAAGGACTTCAGACCACTCGCAGAATTGCTTCCAGAACCATCAGCTGCGCTGGTATTTCGAAATGGGACTATATTTTGACCAGTCATCAGTTGCTGCTCTTTTGTCTTACTGTCATGCATATCCTTCAACATCATTAACAAGGTGCTGAATTTGTAATCTGGTTCAATAGGCAAACGACCATGACCAGAGGCCGAAGAGAAAAGTAAGGGTACTGTGGCCTTTGGAGCGCCAGAGTCACTAGCATCATCATTCATGGACCGGTAAGACAGCTCCTTCAGCTCCGACAAAACGTGTTTGACCACAGCCGTTTCTATTTCAGCAGAATCCCTGGGTTTCTCATGTGTGTTGTTTAACAGTTTCTGACCATCAACTTTTCCGCTTCTCTGAAGAGAACCTCTCTGAAGGCCAGAGAAACCTTTGGTATCAGAAGAGCGGCGGTTCACACCACCACCCTCTTCTGCAAGAGAAGGCTCCAATCCAGCAACTTTTTCTTTATGTTTGCATTTTATACTCCTGATCCGGGGCAATTTCATGGTTTTCGGTTTTAAGATAGCTTGATTTACAACAGTAGGCCAGGAGCTGTCCTTGGAAACACTTTGGGAAGTAGTGTGCTTGTTCACTAGGGTAAGATTGTCATTTCTCACATCTGAGGAGTGCTCAAGAGCCGTCAATGACATCTCAGCATCAGAGAAGCCTACTTCAAGCTCCCCATCTGCAAATTCAGCATCAAGTCTGCTGGTTACTGAACCTCCCAGAGGTTTGCGATCTCTGTATGACTTCTTCCTGGCCCTTCTGTTGCTCTTCTGAGAAAGATACATGGAAAGCTTAATGTTTCCACTTGACGTCATAGGAAATTCCTTCTCCACTTTATCTGAAGAATCACTAACTTCAAGAGCGCTAGAGGCTCTCTCTGAACTTTGGTCCATGGTATCTACATCACTGTTCCCACCATCTGAGAGGGAAGAGGATGAATCTGATTCAGTTTGCTTTTTCTCAATACCAGTGTCAGGTGCAGAATAGTGTATTTGTAATTTGGAACTGCACAAAATGCCCAGGGAGTTCTTCTCTCTCTCCAAAGATGCACTGGAAAACAAATCCCCTTGGAGTGTGTTCTTCAGAGCATCACTTTTACGATTCTCATAGCCTGGTTTCAAAATTGTCTTTTGAAAACGTCTCTCTCCAAAGGAGGAAAGCAAATGGTTTTTCCTGGTGCTACCTGATGCCGTTAGGCTGTTGGCAATCCGGCGAAGTTCATGAGATGCGTGTTTATCTGGTAGGTCCCCAACAATCATGTTTCTAACTATGCTCTCTGGTGTTTTCTCTTTGATTTCTCCCCTAGATGCTTCCCCTCTCGCGCCACTCTTTTTTACTCTAGTCCTTTTTCTGCTGTCAGAGCTCTTTTTCACATGTGACTTAATGTGCAATTTTCCTTTTTCGCTGGCTGGGTGTCTGGAGTCAAACGCCAAGGATTTAAAACAGCCATTCAGCTGCCTGTCCCTTTCTGCTCCAGGGCCATGGGCATAGTATTCCAACTGCACTTCCTTCTCGCTGTCCAGCTCGCTGGAGTTCTGGCTGCACTTCTGATCCTCTGGCCCCCCAAGAAGAATGTCTTCTGCCTGCCCAACACTGACTTCCCATTTCGCCATAAATCTTTGGGGAACCTTAAAGGTGGAGGAGACAAAAAAACGGATAGAGAAAAAATTTGATGGTGTGAGCAACAAGATAAAAATGAGACAGACACACACAAGGCACAAACAGAGTGACCGTCCTGCATTTTGTGTGTTTAAGACAATCACATGGATTCCCAGAGACTGTGCCTAATGGACACAGAAAATACTCCTCCTGTCTAAGTATCCTGCACTCCTGAGCCTAATAAAAAAAAAAAAATCTCTGTGCATTCCCAAAACAGTAAAGAGGTCCCTGCATGCACAGATCTCTCAGGAACCAGATGTCGTGGCATCCCAGCACAGCCTGAACACAACAGCTGGTAAAGGGAAATGTATATGGTATAGATCTCTAGCACAGAAACGCAGAGCAACAGCCAACACACATCTCAAGGCAAATGTAGCATCATTTTCCTCAAAATATTTGAGCAGATGTTTGCTTTGCTCATTCTTGACTCTTCCTCCATCCCTAAACTCAGAGCACAATTCAATCTTTCTTCTCCATCAACGCACCTTGGTACAAACATGAGATACACGCACATATCTAAAATGTACTCTAGCAAATTCAGTTACCTAGAAGTTTCCCAGCTTTAACTCTGTACCCTTACTATAAAACAAAAAACACCCTCCATACTAGACAGGAACCTCTGCTAAGATCTGAAAACAGCAAGAAACTTGTTTCTTATCCATGTGTGTAGTTCTTGGCTGCATAACAGCAAGTCAAAGGCTTCACAACTGCTCCTAAAATCAAAACAATTTCCAAGGCAGGAGGAACAACTCAAATGTCTGACACTTTTCCTTTTAAAAAACCCCATACCAACAAAATCTCATCTCAGAAGATTAAAAAAGTTTTATGGGGCCTGGTAGCAAAACAGCTAAAGACTCTCAGCTTCACATCAGATCTTGGCTTCCAGGGATGCAAACCTCGGCATTTGTGAGCAACAAACACTTGATTCCCTCTACTGCAGGCCACAATGGCACTGCCATTTACACATAGGAGGAGATTCTAGCCACGCAGCACTTCTTGGACCAGAAAGGTTACTTAGGAGCATGTAATTAGTTGCTAGTGGGCTGGGAACACAAGGAGAGACATCCTTGGAGAAGATACTGAACAGGTCCTTGGAAAATGAAAATCAAATGAAAGCATTACACCTGGGGACTCACATCTGCAAGAGCACATTTAATCTGATGGTTTTGCATTAACACGTGTCAAGTACTTTACTGCTGACAAACCTCTTGGAAAAAAGAGAAAAAGAAAAACGAAATACCTAGTGTGACTATCTGCTCTCTTACAGTAAGGCAGCAGCCTCTGCACTTCTTCACTTTAGCAATCCTAAAAATATAATTTCTCCAGTCACCTTCCTAAAGATGTAGGCCAGACCCCTGTGTCACATTACGTTATACTGGCTACAAATGTTCACGGCTGTTATGTTTGGAAACGGAGATGATGCGATTAGCCACAAGACTCATTCCCACAGGCTCACTGACAAAGTGTTTTCCAAGTCAAATTGTAAGTCCTATCAGGTTTCTATGAAGAAAATTACTGAAGCACGGCTAAAAACCCCACTGCTTTATCTCAGTCAGTGATCTAGTGAAGCGTGCAACTCCACCTCTGCTTCAGATCAGCCAAAAGAGGCTGCCAGAGAGCACAGGAAGTTATTTAGAAGTGCGCTGTAATAGACATCAGGAGAGGGCTGTGCTGCTGAACAGATCTTGCACCGACAGAGACCCAACTCCTCTCGGAGCTGTCTAGGGCAATAAAAGCAGCAGGCCACACCCCGACCTAAAAGAGAGCCTAGAAACTCCTGGCAGCTTATAAACTATGCTTGTTGTAAGGATGCAAAGAATCACTTCCCTGGCTGTGTTGCTGCAGTCACTGCCACAGAAAAAAGCTGTTGGAAGTGCAATTCCAGGCATAAAGGAATACTTTGTACTGTGCAGATGCAAAGAATCAAAAACATATTCGAGAAAACAGATCTTTCACCTTATGTTTGTAGCCTTTTTCCTTTTGCTTTCCTCTTCTCCGAAGAACAGGCAGCTCTTCGAACTGATGTCTTCCTTCAAAGAGCACAATAGCTTTCCCAGCAACCCAGGTCTTCTCTGAAGGTTCTCCTAAAGCATCCACATAGTACTCTCGGTACGGTCTCCGATTGGAAACTATTTTGAGAAACATAACACAATTAACCCCTTGCACATAACAGAATGAAGACAGGCGAAGAGAATCACAGAAAGTGGTAGCAATTTGCCAGTTCCCTTTCAACTGCTTTTTACTTAACATTCCCACACGAATGCCAGTTCCAGGCATTTCTAGTCAGAAGTCAAGGAGACCCCTTTGATCTCCACTTTCTATGTTCTGTCTTGCTACGCTCTATTTCTTAATATTTTTTTTTTCTTACACACAGTTGACTAACAGGTCTAAGATAGGTTATCTCCCTAGAGCAAAGACTACGGTTTGACTGCAAAAAAATTACAAAAATATCGAAATATTTTTCTTCATTGAGAGACACAACATATTAGGCAGGACATTTCTTTTTCGCTACTCTCTGATTAATGATTAAACAGTCCAGTCCACCTGACCGTTGGGAAAGGCAACAGTGTGCCAGCAACACCCAGAAATGACACCCTCCTGTATAGGACTTACTCATACAGGTTGAACCTCCCCCACCATGATACAGCCCACCTTGTTCAATGCTTTGTTACCAAACAAACTCTTTATTTAGGACATAAAATATTAACAGCAGCATTTAAGGAAGTACACGCATGCACGCACATTCTAGATGCACTGGTCCAACATGACAAAATGCTAGTTGCAATGAGTACCTCCATACTTTGGGCACAAAGGTGCAGAGCAAGAGAAGAAACTCAATCGTAAGGGCACAATCAAACATTTTTAAAAGGTGCTTTCTGTACAAGAATGCTGAACAGACATGGTACAGTTAGGAATAGGTTATCTTATACAAAATGCTAGTTGCAATGAGTACCTCCATACTTTGGGCACAAAGGTGCAGAGCAAGAGAAGAAACTCAATCGTAAGGGCACAATCAAACATTTTTAAAAGGTGCTTTCTGTACAAGAATGCTGAACAGACATGGTACAGTTAGGAATAGGTTATCTTATACAAAATGCTAGTTGCAATGAGTACCTCCATACTTTGGGCACAAAGGTGCAGAGCAAGAGAAGAAACTCAATCGTAAGGGCACAATCAAACATTTTTAAAAGGTGCTTTCTGTACAAGAATGCTGAACAGACATGGTACAGTTAGGAATAGGTTATCTTATACAAAATGCTAGTTGCAATGAGTACCTCCATACTTTGGGCACAAAGGTGCAGAGCAAGAGAAGAAACTCAATCGTAAGGGCACAATCAAACATTTTTAAAAGGTGCTTTCTGTACAAGAATGCTGAACAGACATGGTACAGTTAGGAATAGGTTATCTTATACAAAATGCTAGTTGCAATGAGTACCTCCATACTTTGGGCACAAAGGTGCAGAGCAAGAGAAGAAACTCAATCGTAAGGGCACAATCAAACATTTTTAAAAGGTGCTTTCTGTACAAGAATGCTGAACAGACATGGTACAGTTAGGAACTGAACCAGTACTGGGTGTGCTGGTGAAAAGTGACAGATTACAGGCATTAGAAGAGAGCAAACAAGGCTTGAACAAGTGATAGAAACTTCTCCCTGCGTTTCACTGCAATGTGTGCTTCACGTTCTCCTGGGAACACCTTCAGCCTCTGAACATGTAGCCTAGACTCTGCAGCCCATTTGGTTTGTGCTGCCTCTTCCAGAACTCTTCCAGAACTCTTCCAGAACATCGCCTTCAGCAATGCCAACATTGAGATTCTGACCAACACCGTGGAGAGGATGACAAATAAAGACCAAGGGCAAACAAACCTAGGCCAAAGATGACAGACTTCTTCCATCCCATTCATGGTACTGGGACTCATGCCACTGAGCCTCAAAATCTTCCAGCAGCAAAAGCCTTTGAGTCAAGAGCTTGCTGAGAAGAGGCAAACTGCTTTAAACAAAACACCATGCCTCAAACCCAAGAGAAGAGGTTTTTGCAGAAGTGATGAGTTTGAAGGGATCTGTCTTGTTTTGAAGGGCTCGTTCCCTTGGCAACAGGAGAGCTGAAGCAGGAGGACTCTGCTTCCTACAGTGCACACAGAGCATGTGCACCCCCGCAGCTCCCCCGGCCCGGAAGCGCTGGAGTCCAGCATCTACCCGCTTTGCCACCTCAGCGTCGGGAAGGGGAGACAAGCAGATTACATACAGCCACAACTGGAAAATGCAATTTTCCCCCGAGCTCTGTTGAAAACGGATAAAACATGACGGGAGAGTCTATCATGTAGCTGGAGATCAGACCTTGCTGGAATTTCTTAATAGCATGTTTCCTCCCTGCAGAATCCCTTTATTAGAAAGGAATCCTCATACACAGGCTGAGAAGGGATTACTGGACAGCTAGATACATTAAATCCTGTCCAAAATTTCATGAGGGGGATGCAGGGGAAGAATATACGTCTGGCGTATCTTCCAGCAACATCTTCAACAGGAATTTGAGAGCTCAAAAGGAACTATATAAAACAGCACATTCAATATTTAGATATCTAGAATCAGCATGAATGCCTCCCAAAGGATGAAGGGGAAGGTGGAGAAATACAATTAAGACGACTACAGCAACCAGACTTGAGGATGACGTGAGCACAATGTAGGAAAAGCTACATCGTGTATCTACATAAATAGGAGAGGGCTCTGAGCTGATGGCCGCTAGAAAAAAAAGTCTACTCTCTCTCAGCACTTGGTTCTTAGGCTGGCGAGGGCCATGAAAACTGGAGAGAAACACACCAGTTGACAGAGCTGTCAGTGGCAGACAGCACCAGTTCAACGGGTTTCCAGTTGCCCACAGAACAAGAAGAATCAGAAAGGGAAACCAGGAATAAATAAATAAGGCTTCCATTTGTGGCAGTCTCCCCACGGCAGCTAGCATGATCATAAAAGCACCGTGAAAGCCTTTAAATAAGCTGCAATTTTGAAACAATCACTTCCCCTCCATTCTCTCCATCACTCACCTACACTTCTCTGCCTTGAGACCACCAGATTCTCTTCCTTCCTGGCTCTGGTGTGATCAAGCACGCACAGCTCTGTCTTATTTTCCCCATCTCTTCCCCTCACACTCAGCTGGCTCTTAAGTCTCTCTGACGCACTATGCCCTAAACTTTCACATATGTGGCTCCATCTCCAGGTTCTTCCAATATTTCCCCCATAAACAGCCCCTTGCTTCCATGTGCCAAATAAGACCAAAAAAATTTCACTTCCTCTCACACATTCCCACCACACCTTCAGGCATTCAGCAGCTACACTGTGCTACCCCACACCCCACTTCTCAGCCTCTCCAGCCTTCCATTCACCAAGCCTGGCTGACTGTGCCCTCACACACTCCAGGCTTCCCACCTCTGCTTGCCCACCCATTGCACACCTCTGTCCTCACCTCTCTGATCCACCTCTTCTTCTCTGCTCTTTCTCTGCATCCCTTTTTTGAGAGGCTGCTCTTTTCTCTGCATTGCCCTGTGCTCAGCCCAGCTACCCATCTGTCTTATACTCTGGGAAGCAAAACCTATGTGTCTTAACAGCTATCTGTGCCGCTTCCAGCAGACTCAGCCCCCCCTATTCCTCCTGCCACCTCCTTGATCTAGGTCTTCCTTATAGATGCAGGTCTTCTGCAGTAAAGTCTATTTCTTCATACCTTTCAAGGGCCAGAAATGTTTTTTAATTAATAAAAACCTGCAGCACCCTGCCATACACAACTCCTCCACTTTGCAGTCTGAGTAGATACAGTACCTTTCATTTTTGAATGACAGTCCAGCACTGGGTCATGACAAATTGTGCATGGCCACCATGGGCGTCTGTTGAACTTGGCCCAAACAAGATCCCCAACTTCATACTTCACTGGAGTAGGTTTCTTCTTGGCTGGGATCTTTGGGGAAAAACCAGAACACAAGAAATCACTAAAGCTCCAGATGCTTTAAAGAGATTTGCCTCCCCCCTGTGTGCAGATTACATATGGCCACCAGAGACATTTACATTAAAAAGCAAGTTCTGATTTTACTTAGTGGCTCCTACACCTTCAAAGAACACGATAGTTCTCTCTATTCTTCTGAAAGAACAAAACAATAAACCAGGGTTTGAGAGGGTTTTTTGTTATTTTTCAGGAAGGAACGCGACCTCTGGTAAATAACCACACTCAAACTTCACACATTTGAGCAGATAAATACTTGGAGTCACTACCAGCCCCCATTACTTCACTAACATAAATTTGTTCATTTCAAAGGTTGCAGTGTACAGAAAAAAAAGTAGTGGTAGGAGACAACGAAATATTTCTGACTGGAAGAAGGCGATGAGAACAGCAAATTGTTTATCAACTGGGGGGGGGGG
>VZSC01007355.1:79088-94802 GCA_013398225.1 Steatornis caripensis
GGGGGAAGAGTAAAAAAAGTTGGTATGTATAGGCTAATAACTTCCCTGCTTCTACGACGTGCTCAGGAAATAGTTTCACCATAAAGTATTTGAAACCAAAGGCAGGTACAATCAGAAAAACCTACATCCCAATTTTTACTTTGTATGAGCAGAACTGCCACGGCTCTGCCCCAAAACTACAGAGCACAAGAAAGGGAGTACAACAGCAGTCATCCCCTGCACTAGGAGACACATGGACACCCGGACCTCACCTGTCTCCAAAACCCACTCGTCGCAAGTACCAACTGTAGAAACAGACACCCGAACCCACTGTGCTTCCCAGGGCTGTGCAGCAACCACAAGAATCTCAAAATCTTTCAACACACAAAATTACCGCTGCTTAATGCCATTTCTGCTTCGCTATCGAAGAGCAGATCCCGTGTTGTTTGCTATGCACGCTCTCTGGCAGTGTGCTGCCAGCAGGACCTCTGCCAAGAAGAGGATTCAGGAGTTTACCGGCGTTGTGACTGAGCCAAGACAGGGTACAAAAGGTTTTCATTGGATACAGCAGTCCCCATGCCCCGCTGTGGGGTAACCTGCCTGTTTACCAGCAGAAGCAAACAACACGTCCTAGGTGGGTTCAGCATTTTAAGAGCACCAAGAAGCACTGCAGGTATTATTCTTGCCAATAAGCATCAACAATATGCTCCTTGTTACAGCTTTCATAGAACATAAACACACCTTCTCACTTCACTTCTCCGTCCTCCTCACCACCCTTCCCGAGACGCGTCTTTTGCAATTCATGGTTCAACATCCTAGCAACTAAAACACAACAGACCTCTCTTATAAAAGGTATATTCTGCTTCAGGTTGAGTTTTATGGGTTTTCTTCATGTGGTTAAAGAAAATACAAAAGGATAAATTCCTCTGCTACATGAAAAAAGCAGGTAATGACGTTACAGACTACATTGCTGAAATTCTTCTCACTCAGTCATCAAAAGCCACGCAGTAACTTATCCCTGAGCAGGAGCTCAGGAACGGGGAACATGAAGGAGCTGGAGACCCTTGCCCTGCCACGGCTCTGCTGCAGCCTCCATGCCACAACCATGCCACCGGCACAGGTTTTCTGGAACAGAAATAGCATCCCTGAGCATGGGGACCAGAGGTGCTGCCTTTGCTGAGGCTTTTAAAATGCAGATGCGCTTTCAGATGCAAAACCTTTTTTTTTTTGGTCAGTTTCCAGCCTGTGTTCTTATCATCGTGTGATTTTTGCCTCAATTTTTTTTTATACACATTTTTCATCCCTACTCTTTAAGGGGCAGGTATATATGATAACTGATTATCTGAAACGCAGTGCACACACAACATACATGCATCCTACTGACAACTGTAACCTGAGCACAATCAGCTGGACAGAGCAGTAAAACTAGGCTGGAGACTTGCCAAAGCCATTCACACTGATCCACCTGAGGGACACCCACAACCCCTGCCTAGAGGCAAGTCTGCATTTAAATCAGCTCTTTGTCACCCTCTAATACCCCACACAGACGCCTGCTGAAAAGTGGCTTTCAAGAAACTATGCAGACAATGCTTAAACAGTTACCTCTTTTCCGCAGCTATTCTCATTCCTCCCCAGTTTGCTCTCTCCCTTGCCCAGCACTCCCAGCCAGATGTCGGCCTCATTGGCACCCACGACAAAGGCCCCACCGGTGGGTCCAAGAGGCAGATCAGGAAGCACACTGTGTTCTGGTGCCCCGAGGAAGAGCCCTGCCACAGGACACACTGCAGCAGGTCCCTGTCTTGCACTATTTTCTCTCTCCACTCTTCCTAAACACCCACCACCCGGCCAGAGATGCCTTCACCTTAAAAACAACAAAAAAAACCCAAAAAAAACCCCCAAAAAACAAACAAATTAGCAGAGGAGTGAAAACTACAGCTACCATCATTTCCAAGTACAGCAAGTCTCTTCCTTCAGACCCTGCTGCACGATGCCAGAATTACAGCCCCCAAGGCATGTATTTCTTGGGTCAGAACAAAGCAAATTTAATTCCTATTACGATTAACATTTACTATGCCAAGATCAAACCCTTAACATATCCCAATGGTCAAAAATTGAGCCCTGCAGTAATGACAGCTTTTCTGGGAGCTATGGAAAGCCCAAATTCTTTAAACACAACGAATTTCAGATGTAATCCCTACATATGGTCAGAGCACCAAGCGTTTACCTACAGAGCACGGAAATGTTTAAGTGTTTAAATAAGCAGAAAACTTGTGAGCCACTGCTCACCAGGTAGGTACCACGTTGTAACTCTAGTGGAGAGATACTGATGAAATTCAAAACGGGCAAGAGACTAGGTTAGTGAGGAAGGGAAAGACAGTGCCGTGCTCCGTTGGTGAGCAACATCACGGTTTTTGTATTGTTAGACATTCTCCTAAAGGCAGGGAGTACTGCCTACACCATTATCAACTGTTTGACATTAATGTGCTGTTCAGATGGGACAAGCTACAGCCTAAACTCTAGATGATACACAGTATTTCAGATCACTTTGTGCTATTTTTGGAAAGAACAGAAATGTAACTCGAAGTTTTTAATCAAATCCTCTCCACCAACACAAGACCCCAAATGACCACCGATCGCTGAGGAAGGGGTCACAAGCTGAGGTTCAGCAGAAGGATTACACAAACACTCCTACCTTGAAAGCCACCTCTTGAACTTGTACTGTGCCCAACACACCAGTCTTTGCAATTCACTAAGTGAAGCTGAGCATCAACTTCTGGTTAGTTCATGAGAAAGTAGGCTTTCTCAATAGACAAGACAACTACACAAGCGGTTATCTGCTCTCCTGAAATTCTCATCACAAAGGTAATTATGAAACATATAGAATCACAGAATCATTTAGGTTGGAAAAGACCTTGAATATCATCGATCAAGCAAAGAAAGCTCACATTTCTGAGGGATTTTATTATTGTACACATACTGTTGGTCCTGGACTGTCTCTCTCCAATCTTTCATTTAAAATAACCACATCATTAAAAATAGACAAAAATAACACTTATCCAGTAACCACTCTTGGCTACGTCACTTGAAGCTGCTGTTCAATCCATTAATCTTGCTGGAAGAAGTGGCACAAAGCACAAGTCCACAAAGACACACATGCCAAAAGCCATGGGGTGCACACCTCTCCTGCAACACTGGTCATCTCTGTGCAGCCACTAGAGCAGGACCATCATCTCCAGTGCAGCGTGGCACGGCTGCAGACACCCTACGTGCTCCAGGCACCTTGGCAGAGCCACAGTAAGACCAAACTACACACAAAGGGGCAGATATACACATAGATATATATAGGCTGAGAGCCTAGCTGTCCGGAGTCCAAGCACTGAGCTGCAGCCATCGTAGCCCTGCACAGTTCAAAATCAGACCTGCTTTGGAAAGCCATCATGGCCAAAATAGCCCTATCATAGTTTATTCCTGACTTTATTATAAACATTACATCATTCAGTGGAGCAAGGGTCAGAACATGCTTTTGGAGAAAGGCAAAAGAGATTGTCCGTGAGAATGTTGGAGAAAAGAAAGAAGCAAGCCACTGACCCCAAGAATAATTGAGAAAGACCTTGCCAAGCCTGTTGCAAGCAAGAAGTGGATAGAATCAAAGCCAAGGAAGAAAATAAGAGGAGGAGGCACATCCAAACAATAATTAAACAATACAGTACAAACACAATGATACTAATAGCCCTTTCCGCTGAGCTCATGGGCAGAAGCGCAGCAGATACCTGCCCTGGGCCCTGCAGCAGGAGCATGGGATATCTTGTGAGCCGATCTCACTGCACTGGTAGCTGCCAGGTAACTCACACCCTGCATGCGAGCCGGCGCACACATC
Organism: Steatornis caripensis; assembly: GCA_013398225.1. Taxonomy (NCBI): domain Eukaryota; kingdom Metazoa; phylum Chordata; class Aves; order Caprimulgiformes; family Steatornithidae; genus Steatornis; species Steatornis caripensis. The sequence goes on from VZSC01007355.1 coordinate 82,945, forward strand.
AGCGCCGGGGGCAGAAGGCAGCAACACCTCTGCCCCACAAGCTTCCAGTGCTCTCTTCAAACCTTCTCATTCCTGGGGCAGCAACTCTTGTGCTTCTCCCTGCAGCCCATTCACCACCCCCAGGATTGCAAACAAGCTGTTCCCAAGACCTACTTCTTATTAGTTAGAACTGGAAGCCTGGTGAGGGTCAGTCCACTGTCTCCCCCACCACCACCTTTTTTTCCTTAAAGTTCAATGATCACTAGTTTTTTTTCCTGAACAGGAAAAGACGACAAGGAGTTCACCTGATTCCTACGAGCCACCAACCCACCCCCAGATATGGCTGAACTGGCTGAAGATCAACAGCTCCTCATACCACCAATAACAACAAAAAAAAAATCTAACAAAGTAAACTTGAGGGAGAGACAGCATCTGAAGACACCTGGGTTAGCCTGGGCCAGACAGCAGGCTTGAAGGAGGCATCCGCTAACATAACCAACCAAGCATTGGAGTCACAGGACGGTTGGTGTCACCAGCGTGCCATGCCTGGGACGTGCCACTCCCATTTCCTGCCATTTCACCATCACACAACAGGTTATTCACTCTCTGCCCTTGCACAGGAGGGGCAGCAACCACAGGAGGGGCAGCAACCGGGGCAAATTCTCTCCCTTAAAAGCACTCCCAAAACTGTACTGGAAGGGCATTGCTAAAGCTATCCCAAAAGTTTTCTCCAGATGGTGCTTCCCTCCAGCTAAAGTTCAACCTCACTGAGTTAACTTACAGCTTAAGACAAAGCAGAGCAGCTTTAACCTCATCCCTCTCAGCTCAGGCTTATCCTTCTGTCCTGAGCCCGTACAGCTCTTGTCACAGGGAGGGGGTCCAGACCCTTTAACTCCTGTCACAGGAATGGAGCAGCGATGGCTGCAACTCTCACACCGTGACTGTTGCCGACAGTCAGGGATAGTTACAGTACAGTACAGCTCCCACCACTGTCCTGCTCTCAAGGATAGCAGGGTGGAAAGAAGTCTAAGTGATCCACTGTTCATTACTTCACCCAGCTCCAACACTCACACACTTAGAAATGATCAAATACGGACAGAATGAGAGACAACAGGAATTGGGAAATAATCTTTGCTTGTGAATGTTGCATTGAAAGATAAAAAGGAGATGAGATTAAGAACAACACTGAAATGAAGTCAAGAACTGAAATTAATAACTGCTTGTGATGAAACCCAAAAAACAAATTCTCATTAGCAAAGATTCTTGTTTTAAAGAAGCTTTTCTGAAATCAAAACGAAATTGGTTGGAAAAACATGAAATGGAAAGAAAATTAAATTATATCTACTTCATAGTTTAAGAAGTATTTAAAGCCAAACAAAAAGAGGTAATCAATCAAAGTTTCCTCTATACAAAGTAGCTTTACCAAGCGCAGGAGCTTTAAGCCTTTACAGAGCGAGGCTGCAGTGCTGAAGCTGCAGTTGTGCAGGCAGAGCGGCAGCCCTCTGCGCTCCGCTGTGACAAAACTTAGGGGAATCAATCCCTGCACAGGGATAGGGGTGAGCCCAGCTGGTGTAAGTACTCAAAAAACCACCCAAACCACAACACCTGCATGGCATGTCCGCTGAAACCATCGCCAGAATAATCCTCATGCTGACACTTCACTTTATGGCAAGCTTCGAGTCAAACACGGGAGTCAGAGAAGCCTGCTGGAAAGCCACGGGCAGCCTGTGCTGCTGGGGACCAGGGGACACACTCTTTGTCTCCCCACTGCTCCAATCTTCCTTCGGCTTCAGCACTGCAGCAAAAAGCAAACAGGCGTCTGACCTACATTCACGTCTGAAAAAGTATACTACCTCTTATCTGGGAGCACTATCACAAAGAAGTGTTAAATACTCACTAATTAAATATTCACTAGTAAAAAATACAGCAGAGATTATGATACAAGCCAAACTTCTGTTATCTACATGCTTCTGGGTATTTGTTGTCTTTGGCTAGTTTTTAGTACCCTTTTCCAGGCTGCAGCAGAAGGGTGCTATGTACATATGAAATACCGTGAAAGGTTAAAATAAAGAGAGCTGATCGCACCACACTGGGTAATTCACATATCCTGAAGCATTTCTATCAAGTTCAGGAGTTATAAACATATGGATTTTAAATGAAGACTATACTGATGTGACAACACCAAGCCTCAGACACCCCTAACTCATTAAGAGCTTCACTATTTCACTTTCTTAATGGAGATCATTTTCCTTATGGATTGGATAGAACAGCACTACAATAGAAAGCTCTGGCACTTCACCATCCTAATAACCAGAAATGGGCCTGACAGCAAGGTTTGAGGAAGGCAGGAGGAGGAAGAGGGAGAGAAGGGGTACAATCTCACCCAGATATCTGGTAGAGCGAAGATACACAAACGTACAGAAAATTTCAAACAACTGCCAGGAGCCTGAAACAGAGGAAAAACTCTCACGTTTGCTTATCTGCATACATTTTGAATGATAAACCAAGTTCTCTTTAAATCTAGCTCCTTTATCAGCGCTGTTTCAAGCAAGAGAGTGACAACAGGCATTACCAGAGCTTTGCTAAGTCTCACAAATGACAAATATCAGCAAGGATCTCCTTATGTCAGAGAACTACCAAAAAACCCAAACTGAAACCAGGTCATCAGATCTGCCCCTTTTTCAGCCTTACCTTTGTGCTCCTTTATATTATCAAACAGATTGTTCACAAGCAACACATCTGATAAACGCAACGTTTGTTTTCAGAAATGAAGTTTCTAAATCCATGAAATGAAAAACAGATTTAAACTGTGCAAAATGGAACTTGGCTATTCTAATTTACATATGTAAACTGTATCTATTACAGCTTAAGCTGTAACCAGAATGAAGCAGTACTAGCGAACAACACGTACATGCAGTGCGCAAAGAGTGAGTACTGTATTAGAACCTTAATGGCTAACAGTTGGGACTTTGGGTTGAATTAAAGGTGTAAGTACTAACACTTGTTTGTTGCTTTGGTTTGGCTGTTTCTTTTATATATATACATATACACACATACATACATATACACACACACACATTCCATGGACTTCTTTAAAAGCACTAAACATTTAACCAGGGCTTGCAAATTTCATCTTCTGCAGAAATGATAATTCACCCACAGGAGAAGGTACGATCCCACTTTGCTAGTCCAAACGCATAGATGCCACTTACGCAAGACCATAACCTCCTTGAAACGATGTGGTATTCAGCATGCAAATCCTCTCTGCCTAACTGAACCATTTTTCCAAAACAAACAAACAAACAAACAAAAAATGTTCATATAAAATTAAGTTTTAATTTGCATTTAAAATTTCAACTGCTTTTGCTGAATCCCTACTAAAAATGAAATCAGAATTTTTGAACACTAGCAGCACAATAAACTTATCAAGTGCTTATTTACTTCTTGATATACACACTTAGAGCCATGCCCCAAGGAAGGTTCACGTTTCAATTATCAGGCCCTGCAAACTCATGCTTCAGAGAGGCTACCTAACCTCTATGCTGTGAACCCAGCTTCTAAATATACTTGTGCACATACTGTTAGAGGACAGCCAACCAAAATTAAGAGGAATATGACTTCTTTCACTGCCACTATTTAGAAATCTGTGGGCAGTTGCTACATTAGCGAGAATAGCAAGAAGTCTGAAGAGGTGCTTGGGAAAACCAAATAACAAAAGTAACATCAGGGCAAGCAGAGGAACTATTAAAAGGGATATACCCATCCTGCTCCTCGCCCTGCTGGCATGAGGCAACAGGCAAGTTTTTATCTTTCCATCAACAGTGGGAAGGGAAGTCCTGAACACACTCCTCCAAAACAAGAGGCACATAAAAGCTTCAAGCAGGGCTCAAGGTAAGAGGAGGCCCTACAGGAGCTGAAAAAAGAAGCTGGAGGTTTCCAGTGTGCTGAGACACTGCTGTGCAAGGAATTCTCTTGTTCACTTTTTCCTAAGAAATACCAAACAAAAGCCATCCCATCCTTTGGCTTGTACACAACACTGTGTTGGATTGCTCTATCCAACTCAACACTTCTGGTTTCTCAAACACACAAGTCAAATTCTGCATGTCTGAAAACGAAAAATGAGTCCCCAGTGCATTAGTTCTCATGAGTGTCTGAAAGCTAATACAAGTTACACTATGGTATTACCTATAAAACTGATCTTTTTTCTGAAGACCACAGCAGCGTCCATGTGCCATCTCCAGCAGCCTCCATAGCCATCCAATACCGTAGGTAACCCACGGAACAAGTTCCCTATCAAGAACTCGCACAAATGAAGCTTTGCTTGGCAACCCTACCTGCTGCTCCCTACCCCAGCACTCCACCCACCTACACCCCACGAGGAAGAGGATGGAGAGGGACACGGGGAAGCCGCCAGGACTGGAGATGGGCTGCCCTTTCCCTGTGGTTCAGCCACCGACAGCGGTCCTGAGCCACCCCCTTCCCCTATGCCACGCACATCACAAATGCTGCCCCTTCCACCTGCAAACCTGCTGCTTCGCACAGGGCCACGGCGGCAACTCAGCCCCGAAAACACAGCAGGTGGATGTTGCCGGCTGCCGGACAAGCCATCTGTTTGTGGACTGTGCAGTTCCATCACTGCCGAGGCCACAACCAAACCAGGCAACGAGCTGAGTGGGTCAACTTAGCACAACTCTGGCGCTTGGGCTGTGCTAGAGACGGAAGTGAAGGTGCATGGCCAGGGCCAGCCTGCTCTCACAAGGGCTGGGAAAGAGAGATGATACACAAGGACTTTTCTCCCAATTTCTTTCTGCCACTCTTCCAAAGACCCAGGTGAGGTAGATTTTCATGCAATCTTAATGGTAACCACAGAAAGGCAGCATGTCAGCTTTAATGAGTGTTTTTCCATCCTTCAATAGAGCTAAGGCACACTTCTGAAATTCCTCCTCGCCTCCTCAATGCTTTTGGACACATGAGAGATGGATGTGTACAAAGTCCATCTTTATCTCTGTTGCACGTTTCATCACTGCTGCAAAGCTACTGTGAGTAGCCACACTGAAATCAGATTTCTGATTTAACAAGAACAGAGGACTTCGCTGGCACCTGGCAGGACTGTCAGCCTCTGCCTCCACCACACAGAAGCATCTGCCCCTCTCCTGGGCGCTGGAGCCAGGAGCACCCGCTCAATCAACCCAAGCAGCGCCCATGCTCCTACCGCAGACTGAACCCGTGGGACACCCAACTCCTCCGCACCATCCAGCCTGCGTCTGCACGACACCACAGCTCTGCAGGCATGGCAAACTCCCCCGTGCTACCACTCAGCTCCCTCACTGCAGCTGCCTACTGGAAGGAGCAGGACGCTCCTGAGGGAGCCCACAGACACACCTATGCCCTGCACACGTCCTCAGGAACGCTCACACCGGCACCCTCCTCCTGCACCACTGGCAACCCTTGCAAACTTAGCAAGGAGGCCCCTACAATCCCCCGGCACAACTGCAAGGACGACGCTTGAGTATCTCCAAACCTAAAAAGCACAGGACACTACCTGCACCAGACTCTGGCCTCCCCGCAGGCCAAACTATTAACTGCTCTTTGCAGCCCTCCCTACAGAGTGGGGCTACGACACCGCCAGTGACCAGTCACAGCCCTGTCCCAAAGCACACCAAAAAGCCCTAAACCCTCTGCACAAGCACCAAGCCATTTCTTTGATGTCACTACATCTCGCACTTTCCAACGCCAGCTTGACTTTAACCGCTAACACTGCACTTGCCCCAATGCACCAAAAAGTAACATTTAAACTTTCAGTAACTCTTTCAGAAAAGCAAACTGCAAGTGTTATCGAGCATTCTTGCAACACATGACAGCAGCAAGCCAGGCAGGACGTGGCACCCCTGCCTGCTCCAGCAGCAACCCACAGCACAAACGCAGTATTACATTTGACTTCACACAAAATCCACTCAGGTCAGACGCTGCAACCAATGTCTGCAACATGCCTTGTAACTCAGCAGTTTGCAAACTCACAGCCGGAGAAAAATACTCTGATGCCATGAAATTATATGAAAGCAAGGAAGGCTATTGTTGATAGGTCTAAATTCACTAGACAAGAGTCTGCACCTGGGAAGTGTTTAGGGGTCCGCAAATCAACAGAGGTTGAAAGCTGCTGCTCTAATTCAAAGCAGACTCTCTTACAGACCTTTTCCACCCATTAACTTGGAAATCCTGGCAATGCCTTAACCACCATAAAGGATTTAACTCCCATTTTACTGAGCAAAGACTGCATTGCACAGCACATACGGCTCCGTGCAAACAGAACACAACACAAGTCATATTTTTCTGGTATTAAAAATGGCATTAACTTTTTTTTTTTTTTTAAGATCCCAGGACAAGCCCTCCCCTGCCCCTCACTGGGACAGAGTTTCTTTCTTCAGGTGTTTCTACTCCCTGTGCCTTTCCAAATGCCAGAGCAAATAATTGGAAAAAAAAAACAATTAAAATTACTATATATAAGAAGCTGTCAGACACGGGCAAGAAACACAGAAGTATATTCTAAGCAACTAGACTGAAAGTTGATCATCATGCATAATACTGATTTTTGAGTTAAGAATGTCTTTTTAAGAAATACTGTCTCAATTATAACTCAGAAAATACCACTTCTCCTTGGGGCTCAAGTAGCTTGTTAATCATATTCAGAGTTGACATCTCTTCAGTAAGCTACAGATTTGTTCAGTTAACACGAGGAAATTAAAAAAACCCAAATTAATAATTGTTACACATCACAGTTTAATCCCACTTCTGGGAACGGGGTGCAATGAGGTGCAACGAGAAGCTGCTATACTGCAAGAGGCAATCAACAAATCCAGGACTTAATGCAAAACAGAAATATGTTGCCCTGAAGTCAAACACTACTGCTACAGCATCAAACCGAGCCACCTCCATTGATTTTGCAAGGGCTTAGAAGAAGCTGTAACAGCAGAACTAGAACCATCGTACCCTCAACAATGCAAGATTTGTTAGAAAAAAAGGTTCCAGTTCTGGGAGATGCACTTTTCCAAAAGAAATCACCTGCAAGTAAATATAAAGATGGTTAGCAGAGGTAGCAGGCCTCAAGAGGCAGCAGGCATCCTAAAAAAGCACTTGTAAAAGCCAATTTTGTTGCTACTGTTGGCCATTTTTCCCAGTAACAGTATCAGGTGATGTACTAAGGATCCCACCCTGTACAGAACAGAATTTCAATGTTGAACAGCTGAGTGAAGTCTACACTCCTCTGACAACAATCCTCACTAGAAACTTGAGGTATTTATGACTGTGGACAGTATGTTAATCAGGAACATCGCTTCAAGATTGTCTAGTCTGCAAAAAAATACCTCTGGTTTTGCTATTTGCACACAAACATGTTCAGCTTTAGAGAGCTGCATGGCCCTGTATGAACTGCAAAGGCAACCATCAGTCAAACTTCAAACTGCATGACAGCCAGAACATCCATATTTCCTAAAGAAACCACGTTATTTTCTGTAACATCACATACACAAACAATTATTTCACATCTAATCAGCAATACGGAATGAGAGAACACATACAAATGAAATGAGGAGAGCAAGAGCAATCACAGCCAAATACTAGAACAAATAATCCCGGGATCCAATCCGCTGTGCAGGAGAGCTCTGGATCCTACAGACTGTTCCAAAAGACCACCGTCACTCAAAGCGAGCTGCTCCTCACACCTAGGGTACGCTGTCCTGCTGTGGTAGCATCTTAACACCCACCCACCCACACCGCAACAAAGAGGCGATGCAGCACTATCACATCAAGACAGTGCTAAAGTCATTAAGGACATCAAAAATTTATGGCTGAGCAGTAATACGGCCCAGGACAGTGCTCTAACCATGGCAACATCCCTTCTTCTGGATGCCCATCATGGCTGAAGTCCTTTGTGGGTAAGTTTAGAGCTATTTGACACATGAACGCACTTCAGCACATGGGCCCAGCGGATGCCAGCAGACTGCACGGCCACACGAGATGCAGCTACGTGCTCTTTTCTGGGAAAGAAAAAGGTCTTCCGAACAGTGTAAATCTTTGCGGTAAAGAGCAGTGTGTGCAAGATCAGACACACAGGGACAGCAGTACACCAAGAGCTGTTCTCACCAGGTGCATGTTGAGGGAGACCATCCCGCAGGAAGCACAGAGAGCCAAATGGAATTGATCTCCCCACCAGGAAGATGTCAACTGACCAAGGAAATTTATGCTGCCTGATCAAACAAACCACTGCTGTACCTATTGTATCTCAGGAATATACAGTTACCAGTAGTCAGTTACACCTCAAATCAACAGCCTGAGGTAGGAGATTCTCTCAGAAATCTTTACAGGAGTAGCAAGTATCACATGGAGTTGGTTCCTTTATTTTATTTTTCACGAAGACAGAAATGGCACTAGACATGTCAGCTAATAAACGAAGAACCAGAGTAACTCTCACACAGGGACACAGACACTTTATAACCAGAGTACTCTCCCACAGCTGCAGGCTGCGACAGAACTCTGAAGTTCATCATGGACTAACTCTAGGCTTCAAGAGAGGACTTTGCTGACCTTCAGAACTTTTAACACACTGCATACGGCGCAGTTCCGGTAAAGCAAAAACCTTCAAGGAGCCCTACACAGGTGCCCAGTCACTGGCAGCAGCCATCCTTCGTGACAAAAGATCTGGCTCTGGATTTCCCTATACCTGATTTCCTCACTGCCTTTACCCAAACGTCGTACTCCTGCCGCATGGAGCTGGACAACAAGGAAATCGTGTGAGAAGAATGAAAAGCAACATCAAGCGAGTGTCTCAGCCTGAAGCCATCGCGGTCCGGTGGAAAAAAAAGTTTGTGACTGCGTAACCCAGTATCGTATGCTGCACACACGTACTTGAATCCAAGAACTCTCTGCTTCCGAGTGCTGAACTCTGCAAACCAAATGACTCTAACATACTTTATGGGTAGCAATTAAAAATCAGTAACTGGCAAAGCAGAAGCCAAGTAATAGGGCACCTAAAGTTACGTAAAAAAAAAAAAAACACCTCGGCACAAGAGTTCTGTCAGAAACAAGTCCACCTGCTCCAATTCCTCACCAACCAAGTCCAAGCAAGACCTGCTGCGCTCAGATCTTACGCGGCTGCATGTGCCTCCCCCCAGCGTGGGAGCCTGGGCCCAATTCTCCCTCTGACTCCACAAAAAGCTGCCCTCCAGAACTTACAAAGGCCAAGAAAGTGCTAAAGACAAGCTCCTGTCAGGATGGTAAAGAACAGAGAAATTAAAAAAACAACCATCCCTTTCAATTTAAATGGCAATGACCCAACATTAACGCCATGTGCAAAAGGACGTTAGCCACTAGCTGCCAGCAGTCACTATATCTACTGCACTTCTGGAGCAGGAAAAACAGGCCCAAGAAGCACTGCTATTTCTTTCTCTCCAACACAAAATCTGGCAGTAGCTGCTGGGAGCGTGGAGAGCTTCAGTCAACCTTCACTAAGATTAACTCAACACTTAAAATCACTTCACTTCAGAATATGCACATCCCTCTTTACAACTGAATGCTACCTGAGCAATCTCTCATCTATTTGGGGCAATGTTTGAGAGCAAGGGATGCCAGGGCTATTAACAAATCCCCTCGCAAAACAATACCTGCTGCCACCCCAACCACCCAGAGGCATTACTTAAAGGCTGGATTTTGCATCCTACTAAAGGCTAAACCAAATGCTGGCCCTTCTGCTGGAAGCACTCTTGGCATTTTGGAGATCAGCCTTTTCAAAATTCGCAATGATCCAGCGAAAAATTCAAAGCTTGCAAGGGGCAGAGGTACACACATGCTTCCATCTAGGCAAAATAGGAAGTTTGAGCAGCAGTGGGCATACTCAAAGCTGTGAGCTTCAACAATAAAAACTCCAAGGAAGTCTTGTTTTAAGGTGGAGGAGCTCCATCACCAAGCTAGGTAAAAGGGATTATCTGAAACGGTAGCCCAGCTATGACAAGCCATACTAAAAATAGTACTGCAGACCTCCTGCAGGTTTGTGGTTGTTGTTTTGGGATTATTTTTTTGTTTAAGTTTTAGTAAGCTCTGAAAAAAGTTGATCCCAGTTACCCAAATACAAACGAGACAGGAATTAAATGCCTACATGAACACAGTATCTGAGACACAAGCCTAGCCACTACGTCACATTCGACAATCAAAAAGTTTTAACTGTCTGATTGGTAACACGGGACAGAGAAAAATCCATATCTCTTCACATCCCATAAACAGCAGGGCTAAAATTCAGGATCAGACAAGCCGCACTTACTCACCAAAGGAAGAAAGCAAGACTCGAGGACAGAAGGGTCCCAGGCTGTCTAAAAAATGCTTTCCTTTGTAGTTTTTTTTTTCCTGAATGCAGCTATGCTTTTGAGTCACGAGAATAATTCAGCAAGGTTCATGTCATGCTATGGCAGACAGGAAGGCAGTTTTATGAAAAAGTCAACCCCTCATTGCATACTCAAATAACAGGCTCAATCACTAAGACAAGTTTTGTCACCGTACAAGCCGCAGTTCTGTGGAGCAAGTCGTAAAGCCACTGATAGCAGAGGCAAGTGTTGTGAAAGTACCTCTCCTTCTGTTTACAAAGCGAGACCCTCCCACAACTGCATCACTGAGCACATGTCTGCTGAGAGATCCCCGCTTTGCTCTGCAAAACAAAACTAAGCATATGCACAAACCTCAGACTGACAGCAGCCTCTTACCCCCAAAGACTAAAGATTGAGCCTCCACAAGGAGAAGGGTTCTTCCCAAGGAACACTCAAGAGGATCCACAAACCAGAGCCAGAGCTAAGCCTAACCATGACACAAATTAAGCTGCTGTCAGCATCTTCCTGAAATCGCCCCTTCCGTGGGCGCTGTGCGACAAGTGCTCCCCCACCTCCCAGAGCACACAGCAGGAACGCTGCACGTTCCCCAACGAACACAGGTGAAAGCAAGGATTTCTCCCCAAGTGCTGCACGCACCAGTAGCATCTGTCCGGCACCAGTGGCTACACTGAAATTAAAGAGAGCAAGATGGTTTCGGTGTCAGTGCTGTCACATGAGTTAATTTTCACACCCTGCATCAGGTAATAGTTAAACCCCAGAGCATCCTCCAGTGAGGAACTTAAAGTATGAAAAAAATATTTAAGAAATACATTTTAAAATTACTGAAGAACCACAGGAAATATACATACGTATCTGCAAATAAAAAGTGATGCTGAAAACCATCCAAAAATTATAGTGCATTCAGAAACGCATTAAACAAAAGAGTTGAGTGCATCTAACTCAGAACTCTTAGAAGTTCAATCAGTTTTGCTTCTTACTAAGCAAATTCGAAAACAAACTAAAGGAATTTGTGAGTGAAATCAGGGGGAAAAAAGTCTGCATGAATAACAGGCAAGGTTTCCTGCCCGTGAGGCCTGTCAGGCCTTGACACAGACCCTCCCTGGCCATCGCCAAAGTCTCGCAGCTCGGGTACCTCAAGCCAGGCCAGACAAAGAGAAGCCGTCTGACAGCGTTAGAGCCAGAGCGGGCAGCAGACGGGAAAGCTCTCCTCCTGCCCATGTATCTCCAGTGCGCCCCCCTCAAAAAAACCCCTTGTAACAGGGGAAAAAAACTCCGCCGAACTTGGCAGCGACCCGCTGTTCCCGGGCAGAGGAGTTGTGCCTCTTGCTCCCCAGATGAGAAAGAGGCACAGGCTAGCGCAAACGGCCGCGGCGGGCACAGGTGCGCGGCAGAGCCCGGTGACAGCCCGCACCAGCCGGCGGTCCCAGCACGGCAGCCCCGAGAAGGCCCCGAGCAGCTCCCGACCGCAGGCCGGGGCCGGCCGCAGCGCGCCCCCGGGGCCGGCTGCCT
>VZSC01007355.1:114067-128340 GCA_013398225.1 Steatornis caripensis
GGGGGGGGGGGGGGGCGGAGCCCGGGGGGGCTCTTTCCTCCTGGAAGTTTCTCTTGGCCTCTCCTGAACAGCTGTTGTTGGGGGCGCGGGCTCCCCGTACCCCATACACATGCAGGTTCCAGGGGCTGAGACTGAGCAAGCTTACGCCATGTGCTGGGGCAATGTGAGCTCTCCTGTGCAGAGGGAGCAGGCCGGCCCCAGAGCACAGGGGTCCCAGCTCCATCCAGCCATGCCAGCCTTGATACAGGGCAGCTTCCAGCCCCAGCCACAACCCACTGACCTGCAGATGCAGGGAGGGNGGGGCAGTGTGAGCTCTCCTGTGCAGAGGGAGCAGGCCGGCCCCAGAGCACAGGGGTCCCAGCTCCATCCAGCCATGCCAGCCTTGGTACAGGGCAGCTTCCAGCCCCAGCCACAACCCACTGACCTGCAGATGCAGGGAGGGGCAGGCAGCCTGCCCCATGCCGCGCAGGATGCTCCAGAGGGTTGGGTCCTGCAGCGCAGGTGAGCAGCCGGGCTTGGGGCAGTGCTCCCTGCCAGGCCCGGGTCTTGTCTGCCCATCCTTATCTCTGGCAGGGAGGGACTGATGGAGCAACCCTGCCCAGTTAAGGTTTAACCAGGCAGAACTTGGCAAACATGAACATGCTGCTCCCTCTGGGGAGCCAAAAACGTGGGGCCCGGCCCAGGGGCTGCGGGACATAGACACCAGGGCCCCAAGTTTCAGCCAAGGCCCCAGCGAGGCACAAGAGCACACACAAATTTGGGCACCAAAGGCTGAGCTGGAAACACGTGGGGCCAGGGCCAAGCCAGCAGCACACAGTGGGCAGAGCCATGCCTTGTCCCTGCTGCAGCCCTGCCACCCCTCCCTCTCCCAGTGGTACTGGGTAGCACTGGGGCTGCAGCCAGCACAGGGAACAGGGTGCACAGGGCCAGGACGGGCACCGGTCCCCTCAGGAACATGGCACACACTACGTCCTGGGCTGGGCAGCGTGGTGCCCATCCAAGGGCCAAACAATCCCTGTCCCCTGTGGGGCATCGGGAGCTCCTCCAGGGAGCCGTGCAGCCACAGCACGGGGCTGCGAGGCAGGAACGGGGCCACCCTGATGCTCCCAAGCCTTAATCGCAAGCAGGCACCCAGCCTTGCCTCCACATCTGCACCCGATTTACTCGCTGGAGCCAGTGGGGCCACAAGGAATGGCAGCGGTTAGGGCTGCGGCCAGGGCTGTGGTCCCCGCAGCTGCGTGGTGGACCTGGGGCCCAGCCCCAAGCGCTGCCATAGGAGCAGCCGGCTCCTCAGACAGGCAGGCTCCACAGAGCTGGCTGTGGCACAGGCAGGGCACTGCAGCGCTTTTGCGGGGATGTGGCTGGCAGGTGGCTCTGTGCCCTGCACTGCGCCTGCCAGCCGGGAAGGCACTGGGCTCAGTGCGGTGCAGGCTGCCAGAGCCCTGGCCCGGCAAGTTGCTGCCTGCAGAGGCCCCAGCAGGGAGGAGCAGAGCTGGGCAGCCCTGGCTGCAGCTGGGCAGGGGCACTGGGCCAGCAGCACACCGGCACTGGGGTGCACCTTGGGGACACGGGCCATCCTCAACCTCCCCCAGCACGCAGGTGGCTCTGGCCCCACAGACAGCCTCTAGCTCCCATTCTGTTGCACCCAGGGGTGCCCACGGGTGCTGGGACCCCATGAGAGCAGTCCACCAGTGGGACAGGCAGCCAGCGGCGCAGGGACACCATGATTTCAGCATCTACCAGGTCCACAGGGAAGGGGCTGGCACAGACCCACCGTAGGCACTGCAGCCCCTGGTGTGGCTGGCAAGGCCACCTGGCTGTGAGTGTCTTGGCACAGCCGCTGCCAGCCATCCTGCCACTGGGGAAGGAGATGCCAGAGGTACAGGCAGCCCCACAGCCACTGTCTCCTCCACTGCACCTGCCTCAGGGAGCACGTTCATCCACAGAAGGGTCGGGAGCTGCCAGACATGCCACAGCCCTGCTGCAAGGAGGGAAAGGGGTCAGCGATGGGCAGGCAGAGGGCGGCAGCAGCAGGCATGCACCCCGGCAGAGCCATGCACCACGGCGGACAGATGCAGCCCATCCCTCCCAGCACTACCCACACAGCTGATGGCAGTGCCACGCTCGGTGCCACCACAAGGCCCTGCACTACTCCTGGGGATGTTGGTCCTCTGTGCTCTGCTGCAGCCCTGCCCCAGAGGAGTGGGACAGCCAGTCCCGGGCACCTGATCTCACCTCAGCACATGAGCCCTTGAATGGACAGCAGGGGAGAATGCCTGCCATGATGCCACTCCTGTGCTGCCATGGCAGTGCCAGGGAACAGCCCAGCATCCTGCGGCAGTCACGGATGTTTTCGGCACAAGCTGCACAACAGCTTGCAGAAGTGCCAGCAGCCTCCCAGCCCAGACTGTCCCATCTGTGCCCCGGTGACTGCGGCATGCCCAAGGCCACGATGACTTGCCAGAGCAGCACAGAGGAAGGCATTTACTGGCTTCGTCTGGACCTCAGGATGCTGCAGGACGACAGCAGGGCCTCGAGGAGGACAGATGGGAACACAAGCCTCCTGTCCCTCCCAAATACTTCAAAGGTGTCTGCATCCTGTTCTTTGCCTTGAAGTATGGCAAAATCCCAGGAAGGGCTCTAGCAGACAGACAGCACCCAAAAGTAGTAATAAACACTCTATTTGGAGAGCTTCACCTTAGGGAAACAGCAGGTACACAAACAGTGTGTACAGGGGAAGGCAAAACTGTCAGTACACAGACAGGAGTGACACACCAGACTGGGAAGTGCTGGAAATTAATCCTTCTTGGTGTCGATGCATAGCACATCTAGCGGGCACCTGCCCTGGTACAGCAGGACAAGAGCTAAGCAGCAAAGATCGGAGTTGGAGGCCGTCCAGGGCTACCAGGCGCACAATGCTTCCTTCAGTTCATCGCAATTTTCTGCTCATTGACCAGCTTGCAATGTTTAAAAGGACTCCCTCTGTAGCAGGAGACTAAGGTCAGACCTCAGCAGTGGAGCAAGACTGGAAAACATTAGGAAGGCAAACCCAGACCAGCAGGAACCTGTCCTAAGGGAAGATGGCAGATTCTACGCAGGGTGAAGAAAAACAAAGCACATGCACAGCCTGGAGTGGGGAAGGGAAGGCACTCACTCCAAGCACTGAGAATAGCAAACAGCTCGCTCTCTCCTTGCTTAACCTGANTGGGACAGGCAGCCAGCGGCGCAGGGACACCATGATTTCAGCATCTACCAGGTCCACAGGGAAGGGGCTGGCACAGACCCACCGTAGGCACTGCAGCCCCTGGTGTGGCTGGCAAGGCCACCTGGCTGTGAGTGTCTTGGCACAGCCGCTGCCAGCCATCCTGCCACTGGGGAAGGAGATGCCAGAGGTACAGGCAGCCCCACAGCCACTGTCTCCTCCACTGCACCTGCCTCAGGGAGCACGTTCATCCACAGAAGGGTCGGGAGCTGCCAGACATGCCACAGCCCTGCTGCAAGGAGGGAAAGGGGTCAGCGATGGGCAGGCAGAGGGCGGCAGCAGCAGGCATGCACCCCGGCAGAGCCATGCACCACGGCGGACAGATGCAGCCCATCCCTCCCAGCACTACCCACACAGCTGATGGCAGTGCCACGCTCGGTGCCACCACAAGGCCCTGCACTACTCCTGGGGATGTTGGTCCTCTGTGCTCTGCTGCAGCCCTGCCCCAGAGGAGTGGGACAGCCAGTCCCGGGCACCTGATCTCACCTCAGCACATGAGCCCTTGAATGGACAGCAGGGGAGAATGCCTGCCATGATGCCACTCCTGTGCTGCCATGGCAGTGCCAGGGAACAGCCCAGCATCCTGCGGCAGTCACGGATGTTTTCGGCACAAGCTGCACAACAGCTTGCAGAAGTGCCAGCAGCCTCCCAGCCCAGACTGTCCCATCTGTGCCCCGGTGACTGCGGCATGCCCAAGGCCACGATGACTTGCCAGAGCAGCACAGAGGAAGGCATTTACTGGCTTCGTCTGGACCTCAGGATGCTGCAGGACGACAGCAGGGCCTCGAGGAGGACAGATGGGAACACAAGCCTCCTGTCCCTCCCAAATACTTCAAAGGTGTCTGCATCCTGTTCTTTGCCTTGAAGTATGGCAAAATCCCAGGAAGGGCTCTAGCAGACAGACAGCACCCAAAAGTAGTAATAAACACTCTATTTGGAGAGCTTCACCTTAGGGAAACAGCAGGTACACAAACAGTGTGTACAGGGGAAGGCAAAACTGTCAGTACACAGACAGGAGTGACACACCAGACTGGGAAGTGCTGGAAATTAATCCTTCTTGGTGTCGATGCATAGCACATCTAGCGGGCACCTGCCCTGGTACAGCAGGACAAGAGCTAAGCAGCAAAGATCGGAGTTGGAGGCCGTCCAGGGCTACCAGGCGCACAATGCTTCCTTCAGTTCATCGCAATTTTCTGCTCATTGACCAGCTTGCAATGTTTAAAAGGACTCCCTCTGTAGCAGGAGACTAAGGTCAGACCTCAGCAGTGGAGCAAGACTGGAAAACATTAGGAAGGCAAACCCAGACCAGCAGGAACCTGTCCTAAGGGAAGATGGCAGATTCTACGCAGGGTGAAGAAAAACAAAGCACATGCACAGCCTGGAGTGGGGAAGGGAAGGCACTCACTCCAAGCACTGAGAATAGCAAACAGCTCGCTCTCTCCTTGCTTAACCTGACCAGTGCACACACCAGATTTTCAAAGTGTGTCTGCAGCCCAGCTCCCAGCCCTTCAAAGGCATCAGCTGCTCCCCTGGCACACAATGCTGAGAGTCAAGGGCCCCAAACCGCCCTCCAGCAGCTGCCAGGGCCAAGCAATGGGAGGCAGCAGCTTGGCTCAGCCCACTCTGGCAGCACCGTGTGCCTGCGGCCATCATCCATGCTCCTGCCAGCCCCACGGAGCGCCACCAGCCAGGAAAGTCCTCAGAGGGACCACATCTACATCCTTCTACTCCATGGAAGAAAACCAGCAGGATGTTTACCACAGACTAGCAAAGTCTCAGCTCCACAGAGGCACCGACGCTGGAACAAAGCCGCGGGGTGCCTGACTCGAAGCACTGGCACTGAACACGAGGCCAGCCCAACGCACATGGTTCTTGCAGTGGGCTAGAAAGAACAGGCAATGCCTTAGCTTAAGGCAAAACATCTAAAGAACTTGTCCAAGACGCACAGCAGTGTCAGATGCCTGCCCTTCCTTCCGGGGCCTTTTCTAACAGATCTAGTACATTAGCACCATGAAGAGACCATCGGTCTTAATTTCTGCATTTCAAATATAGAACATCCCTTATCCAGGACAGTACAAATGTGTAAGAACTTTGAAGAGAGGGGTTGGGCAAGTAGTGTCTAATGAAGGACTAACGAAGGCAGGTTTCCAAAGGATTTCTAGCCTTTCAGTCAGCTAACAATTTGACCAAGTTATACTACAGTTTTTTGCTGCATCTAGATTTATTCCCTCTCTTTTCCCTTAAAACCCTCCTCCCCCAGAGTATGTTGGTGGCAGTAGGGAAAATGCTGCGCTTCCATGTAGATCCCGACAGAATTAAGAGACGAACTCACCCTGCTCTCCCTTCCTCTGCCAACTGCATTCAGATCTTGGAGATCTTCACTGCTGCCAAGTTTGGCCGAGATTGACTTAAGTCACAGGGGGTAAAGACACACATGGTGAATGATCACGTACACCTGTTTCCATAGGAAACCAGGCTAAACAGTTACTTCCTTCCACGTGGAAATCCTCAGAGCAGAGGGCTGCGGAGAGCCAGGAGCTCTAACCCCTCTAGCAGCCCTCCACTCCCACCAGCAGCAGTTTGCACACCCGAAGTTGTAACTACTTGTTAGACAGACCCAAACAACCCAGCTCCAGAACCAATGGCTGCGGTACTGTGAAAGGCTCTCATGGCAATCCCTAGCTCATGAAATTCTGCACACAAACCTGACCGGAGGAGGCATGTAAAGAGATATCACGCTAGTTATTTCCTATTTTAGGCCTGTACAAAGCCAGGTAACCCACACCATGTCCCATCCATGCTGCATAAGCACTGCTCGCTATGGTCTAGGAGCAAAAGCTGCCTCTAAGCATGGGATGCTGGCCCTTCAGGTGCAGGAATCCATTATTTGCTCTGGTGAAGGAGGAGGTGGCCGCTACCAGCCTGTTGCCAAACCCTCCTTATACCAGATACAAACTTCTTCTCACACTGCAGCCACCTTCACAGGAAGCAATTACACAATGAAAACTACTCTAAGGGAGTGAAGTATTTGCTGTCTAGCAAGTCCCTTCCAGTTGGATCCTTTTTCTGACAGATTCAGTCCCCGTTCTGCTCAACGGGTGCATATAGGAGGGTAGGGTTTTGCTTATCCAGAGGGATAATGAAACCATTGTGGGCTGGCAAAGGATGTGCATTCTTGGGCCACCAACAACTCCACGAACAGTGCTGCAACTTGCTCTAGAAGTCTTGGCTGAAATAACTGTAGCCTCCTGGGGCAGTAGACTCTTCCCGGACATACTGCTGTGGTGGGAAAGGTCCAATAACCGGCACTGCTCCTGGCATCCTGGACATCGAAGGGAGCAAGAGGAAGAGAAGGAAAAAAAAGGAGACAATGTCAGAAGTGCTCTGAAATCTGCCAGGCGCAATCACTGCTCAGCAGGCATGGTTGTCAGTGGAGCGACAGCCTACTGTAGCCAAGTCAACTTGCCAGAAAAGCTTCCAAGTGCATCCTTTCCCTCCAAGCCTGTGTGTAAACAGACACCTTTAGCGTAGCAGAATTAGCTATTGCACAGCTCAAGGACTGTTGAAGAGCTTCCATTACAAAGCAAGTATCCTGGCTCTCTTCAGACTGCAGAATGTGGCCTGGAACAGGACTGAACGGCTGAATCCAGAAGCAGCTTTCTGGAAGGGAGCTGTGTGGCTGCAAAAGCTCAGACCACATCCATGTCGTTAAAGGGAACATTTATGTGTGTGTGTGTTGAGAACATCCTCAGTGTTATTGCTCTAGAAGGGGATATTTGCTATTCACTGACCTGGCTGTGCCATTCGAGAGCTGAAGCTTCCCTGGGCTGTTACCCCACAGATAGGCAACAAGAGATCCCAGTTTTCCTCCTGTCCTCTCTGGGAAATTTGTCTAGGAGTCTGTCCTCACTTCAGGTTGGGTTTTCTAATACATTGTTCTTGTAAGCAGCTCTCTAACCAACCCAGGATCATTACTGAGCATCTTCTAGTGAATGCTCTGAAATTAGAGATCCGAACTCCGAGAGTGTCCAGAACAAGTATTTTTAGTATTAATCATTTGGCACCCTAAATTTTTCGGATTAATAATATATGCAGAGCATGCCATTATTTAACTCACCAGCTGTGAGAACGAGTTCAGGAATATAGTCTAGGTTTCTGGAGCATACTGACTACATGCCAGATTTTAAGACAAGCAACCCCAAGAGAGATTAGAATGGCAATATCTTCACTGAGACAGTCTTTAATTAAATTAAAATCTCAGTTGCTAGAGAAATGGTGTTTAATGGGTGTCAGGCTGGAAGTGCTCACTGAAAAGGTCCACACTGAGCTGAACCACTGATCAAGAACCAAAAGCAACTGCAGGGCACTTCTGCGCCAGCAGCATCCCAGAGCTGTCTGCAGAGGGAGCTGTCGAAGTGAACGGGCTTCAGGACAGAGCAAGCTTGCACAAACCCTGTTCTGCTTGCAACTCAGCTGGAAATACACATTCAAAATTGCATTTTAAGATACATTTAAGCCATCGATTTGAACAGTGAGGCTGGAAACACAGGTAGACAAGAATGTTACTTACTGATTCTTGTGTTTGAAGCCACTGATGTGAGCTTGGTACTGCTCTATGGAGTTCAGTACTATGTTACATGTGCTGCAGGGGTACCCCTTCCCAGCTGAAACAGACATCAATGTTAGCACACACAGCTAGCCAACAACTTGGTGCCTGAGGTAGAAACAAGTGAGATAATCAATCACTTGATGTGATGAACAACTGCTAAACAAAAACAAATAGCAAGTCAATAGCCTGACCACGCGGGGAGGTCACAGAATCCAGCTACCCCACCACGCATTGGCCAGTCACTGTGACAGAATCGCTACGCCAGAAAAGCTTTCCTGGTCAGAACGTGGATTTGTGTATCTACAAAAACAAAGACACATTTCCTATAAACGGTTCACAATATCAGACATAGTAAAAGTCTCAGCGTTAGGACACCAAACCTGATGCTATACTGTCTTTGCAACTCACTTTCTCTCCCAAATTCCCCTCTCCTGATCTGTACATCCCATAACAGAAAACAAGGGAGATACTTAATTTGTAAGCTTAAAGCATTTCAATAAAAAAAAAGCAGCCAGAGGAGATTACACACAACATCCAGTTCCACAATGCAGCATTCTGCTAAGCCTTGCTGAGGTGCAACTGAGAATATTAAGCTCTCTCCTCAAGCAGTTTGGTTACAGTCAACGTATCAGTTAACTGCAAAAAAAAAAGAAGTTTCCAACGAGTTGTACTAGACAGATCAATGGTTTTGTGTAACATGACAACTCCAGCTGGAATGAAAGTTCGGGAGGTCACGGATACCAAACAGGCAAGCATGGCAGCACAGCTCAGCACAGGAGTCTAACAGCGGAAAATCCTGGCAGTTGTCCTCAAGACATGAAGCACTCCTGAATTTCAGCTCTCTGGGGAAGGGGTCTGCCTGGGAGTCTCACAAATTACAAATTTCATTAAGGTGAAAGAGGCGACTCTCCCAGGGGTGCAGAGCAGCGTAATCCCTGAGTGAGAAGCACAACACATGTTGTAGCTGACATTTCCCCACCCAGCGGCTGAACCTCAGGGAGATTTCAGACTCTAGTGGTACACTCATTTCTCAAAACAGACATGGACCCATGCGGGAAAGGCCAGAGGAGCTGTTGCAGCCCTTAGGTCTTGCCTCCCTGCGTGACTGATGTAAAAATCTCGCTGTTGCACATCTGGCAAACGGGTGTGTGCACAAAGTGGTCCAAACTGCACTCCTGCGGCCCAAACCGGTGGTTCCCAAAGGAACTTCAAGCAGACAAACACCTCGGTGTTGTGCTGTGAAGAACACATCTTCCCCTGCTGCCAGACACATCCCAGCAGAGAGAAGTCTGGGAACAGGCATCGCTGTTAGCACACAGAGATGGGCAAAGAGAGCATGAGAAGGCATCCCTGAGTGCAGCCCATCACATCCGAGCATCCCTCAATTACAGCCCAGGCTCCGAAACCTTGCCTGAGCAGCTTCAGTGTCAGGGAGATGTGTCCGCAGGCACACCAGTTCTGCCGGCACTTCACTGGAGGCATCACTCACGCAGGCAAGTGCACTGCCCACCTATCCAGCCTGCCTGGGCTGGGGCTCCTGCCACTGTCAGTGCCTGAGTCACACTAAAGTGGAACCATTCATCAGGCCGCACTAATTAGGTAAAGAGCAGATGGGTACTGCTAGACACCAAGCACCTTTTCCATCTCCCACATGACTACGCAATGTGGGAGAGAATATTACTTGGATAATTGAGCCTCATTTCTCATAAGTGCTACCGGTATCTAAAGGTGGCCTGCAAAGAATTAGAATAATTAATCTTCTGCTTGTGTGGGTTTTTATGACAGAGAAAGAAGCCTTTGAAGAAGATTTTAAGATGATTTGTCTACTTATTATTTACCTCAAGCATCCAGCAGGTACTAGACTTTCTGGTCCAACAGAAGGCTGTTGGGAGGAACAAGGGAGTTCACTGTGAGCTCCTAATGCTTTCACCGGACTCCTAGGACTTTCATCACATAGAAGTGCTCAGAAGCAGCAGATCGTAAACCAGATTAGTTTTAACTGTCTGCCTAAAGTTCCTCCTTAATAGCTCTGTTTTTTCCCCCCACATTCCTGCCTGCTCCAGAGAGAGCTGCATTAGTTGATCAGATGGAAGTGCCCACACAGAGGCAGAAAGGCATTCAGGGAGAAATCTCTCTGGCTTTCATGTGCTTTGAAGCAGCAGGTGCAGTTAAACCTATTTCTTCCATCTTTAGCTAGTCGCCTCCAAAGACGTTTTTTAAGCATCAAACATCACATTTATGTTTCCATTTTGGATGCAATCCACCTAGCTAGAAACAGTACTGGCCAAAATCCCTGGATTATCCACACAGAGAATAAAAAGGATGCATCCCTGATTAGACAACATTGCAAAACACAACCCAAAGCTTGTCACGAGCAGCTACAGTCTAAAACCTCTCTTGCTGCCAGGGGGCTACAAAATCAACCAAATCAATCTTATGGTGTGTAATCAAGATCCCTATCACGAGAAATTCTCCCCTGCTCCCTCTGCAGAGACTGTCCTGTCCAAAGACCTGTCAGACACGTACCAACGCCCTCCCACCCTGCTCTTCAGCTATTTATTAGCCTGCCTGCTGAGAACTCACCCATGAAGGACGATGCCGGTGCATCAGGGGTTCGGCCATAGTGTGCCATCAGCTTGTGTTTGGTCTCCTGCTTTCTGTGCTTCTTGCCTACATAATGCTGTTTTGCCATAAGGGGGTTGTTGAAAGTAGCATGGCAGAGGCTACAGAACTTGTCTGGGTCAGTAATGTCCTTGTTCTCCACGTTAGAAGACACAGTAGAGGTGGGGAGGGCAGCAGGATGTTTCTGTGGGGGCACCACTTCTGTAGAGTGAATCCAAACTCTCGGTCAGTCACAGAACTCAGAGGTAAAAACCCAGTCATTTTATTTCCCCAAAACCCACATTAAAAAAAGGAACTCCCCACACCTAAAACCCAAACCTAGACAGAGAATGTAAGACATCTAGATAAATTCACGTTGCTCGTACCTCTTCCCTTAACACTACAAAATTGAAAGGTGTGTGGTGAGACAAGTCAGAGTAGGCCAGAAACACTTTCAGGGTTAAAAAACCCCAAACAGATTTGCATATTTCTCCTTAGTGAAGTTAACATAAGCATGTCCGTATTCAAGAAACACTGGACGTGAATGAGCTTCCACCTGCTATTACCACCACCCAACGAGAACACGGGTACGAGCCCCTGTGAAGCAAAGGCAAGTGGGTTTCTGGAAACACTGTGCAGCCGCAGGACTTGATCCTGAACCAAAGTCATGAGGAGTCTTGCCTGAGAAACAGCATGAATGGGACTAGGTCTGATGGAGTGAATCCACATAGAGAAGCAGCTCTCCTTTCTGATGGAGAAAACTGCACCCTCTCATTACAGGCTACCAAAGACCAGAGTGAGGAACCTTCTAAGAACCAGAGAGCTCCTCTCAAGCCGAAATGGAAGGTACGCACCAGACTGCTCATGCGTACATCCACCCCTTCCTGAAGGCTCTTCTCATACCCAAAAGCAAGAGTTTCAAAGAACAAAAACAACCCACAAGCCATGCTGACCCCAGAGGTGGCTTCGCTGTGCAGACACAACCTAGCAAAGTCGTTAAGACACCGTGGGACGGACAGTTTCTGTCTGGAAGATCCCAGCTCCGAGCTAGCACAAGCTGCCATCCTCAGGTGGATTCAAAGGCTGTGTTTTCCCTCCATCTTGACTGGTGACAGCACCCTGGGCTCTTGGCTGCCCCTATGAGCCCTGGACAGAGGGTCTCCCTCTCCACCCACCGGGCCTTTCCGTCTGCAAAGGGACAGGCACACAGGCAGCTGCACTGGGTCAGACCTAATGTCTACCTGGACTGTATCCCACCACGAGAGCAGACAAAGGCAGGTGCCATGGGAAAAGCACAAGCACGTACCCATGCTTCCCAGCTATACTCTCCCAGTCCCCAGCTACCCGTAGTTCACAAGTCCCTGAACCTCAGAGACTACATCTTTGTAGCTGAGCAGCCCTGATGAATTTGCCGTATCAGAGTTTCACCAGTCACTTTAGTCCCTGTAAGCTTTTAGCGAGCACTGTATCCTGTGACAGGCATTTCTACAGCTTAACATCACTCTCCCTGAAGAGCGGCTCCCTCCTGGTCCCTGCACACAGGGATGGGTACAGCGCTGCTGCAAGATGCATTTCTACCAAACAAAGCAAAACAAAACAACATGCAACCACTGAGCAGGCTGCTGAGAGAGGCTGTGTCTCTGGAGGTGCACTGCTGGGTTACTATGCTTCACAGTAAAGAGCACGCACATCCTCACAAGACCTGGGGTCCAATGAACCTCTCAACTTTTTGTTTAGCTTGAACAGCCCCTCAGTACAACACGAAGGCGCTGCAGAGCCGTACCTTCCACTTTGGGGGACTGCTGCTTCATGTTCTTGGCATGAGTCTTGCCCAAGTAATGAGATGTTGCCACGGCCGGAGAGGAAAAGGTCATGTTGCAGATGGGACACCACTTGTTCCTGTCTTCCCCACTGCTGCCTTCCTGCTTGCTGTCCTGTGCACACAGAATCGCAGAGTGGATGAGGTTGGGAGGGAGCTCCGCAGGTCACCCTGTCCAACCTTCCTGTGATGAGAAGAAACACTGAGGCTTGGGGGTCTAAGCAAACAAGGTAATCAGAGACACTGGGTGTTAAGTTGAGGAAATGTGACTGAGTAGGACTTCCACGATGCAGTGTCATCCTGTCCCTTACTGGAGAGTGTTCTTGCACCAGATTACTTTTCTTAATCTGTTAGTGAGCTGCTCCAGGCAGAGGGGCAGCCCTGGCCTCTATGGGCTAAGGACAAGGTTAAGTGTGTGCCTGCCAGAATTGGAACAGGCAGCCTTTTACTGTGCAAGGTGTGAACCGAGCAACATAAACATCGTTATCAGCTGGGTCATCTGCAACACGATGCCAGTGGAGCAGGCAGCAGCAGTCATTTCTAAGCCTAACGCTATGTGCAAAGGCATTCCCCTTTATCCCCCACCACCCCGCCGCAGATGTTGGAGAGTTAGGGATTAAAGCTGAAGCAATCATAAAAGTAGAATCTGCTTCCCAAATGAGTCACAGGGCAGACAGATGGCCGAGTGGAATGCGCTGCCTTTACTGACCAACAGGCTCCAGCTACCGGCAGAGGAAACCTAAGTAAGTAAAGAAAGGATCGCACTTGAAAGAGAATTCCAGTAGGCAGTCAACCCGACATGCTCCCCGTGTCAGTAAAGGTTACACAATGATATTCCTGACAAGTTGTCCCTCCCATTCACTTTTCCCTGTCCTTATGCCAAAACAGCGTTATGGAGGCAGGACTATCAGTAAAAGCCACTGCGCATTTGTTTAAATGAGGAAGGCATACCCACGGAGGCTGTTTAAACGGGAAGGGCAGCAGGAACTGTGCTCGCTGAGACACAGGCTGGTGACAGACCAGCCACCAGCTCCTCAGTTCTCCTGACGCCCTTTCTGAGTGTGTTTCCTTCATTTACTCACGACGGCGCCTGGGCCGTGACAGCCCTCAGCCCGGTGGTATTTAGGCCTGGAGGGCTCTACGCTCTCCTCTCACCTGCTTTGCGTCCAGCCTCATCTTCTTCCCGTGGGCGAGCTCTTCGCCGCCGTGGATGGACAGGTACCGCCTCACCTTGTTGGCGTGCTTCTTGCTCTGGAGAAAGCAGAGAGAAACGTGCCCGCCCCACTACTCAGCGCCCTGCTGCTCAGCACCCCGCGGCGGCGGCTCCCCGCTCCCTACCTGGTAGTGCGCCAGCCTCTGGGACTCGGAGATGAGCAGGGCGCTGCACACCTTGCACTGGGCCTCGGTGAAGATGTGCCCGTTCTCCCGGATCAGGCGGTCCACTGCGGGGAGGGGGGCAGGGGAAGGCGGGGGGGAAGGCGGGGGGCGGGGAGAACCGGGGCGTCAGCAGCCCGACCGAGCCGCCCCACAACTCACGGGGCCCGACCGCCCCGCCCTTGCCCCCCGGTTCCTCACCGGCCTCCTTGCCCACTGGCAGCCCCGCGGCGTCCCCGTTGCTACCCGCCCCGTCCGCCATCGCCGCCGCCGCCAGCTCCGCCCCTTCCCGCCGCTCTCGCGAGAGCTGCCCGCACGGCAGCCCCCGCACCTAGCAACTGCGGGGCCGCCTCCCGCGAGAGCGCCGCACGCCCTCACGTGCCCGCGAAGAGAGGCGGTGGCGGACATGTCGGTTTTGGGCAGGGCAGCGTGGAGGAGTCTAGGGAGAGGGGAGGTGCCGGTGCCCGGCTGCCCGCGCTCGCCGCCAGCCCCGCGGGGCCAGGTCTTCGCGCGCGTTTAAACGACGCAACGCTTGCTGCGGTGACGGCGCCAAGCGCAGGAGTAACTTTTGAGGTACCGAGGCTTTTCAGAGAGAGGGGGCTGAAGGC